>SDVU01000774.1:0-10620 GCA_016256075.1 Dictyocoela muelleri | reverse complement strand
AGATTGAGATTGAGATTGAGATTGAGATTGAGATTGAGATTGAGATTGAGATTGAGATTGAGATTGAGATTGAGATTGAGATTGAGATTGAGATTGAGATTAGGTGGTCTATACTACAGAATTATAGGATTAATATAAATTTTTTCTGTGTTGTATATCTAATTAAGACTAGGTCTAATATGACAGTGGTGTAAAAGGTGCTCTTCTAGGTGTGGGGATAAGTGCAGAAACGCATCTAGGAAAAAAGTAGTGGAAAATAAAAAACATGAAATCCTCTAATTACATGTATCCTGCTGATTCATGGATAACCGAAAATCGCGTATACAGTTGGGTTTCTGGGTAGCTTAGGAAGTGACGTTTTATCGGAACACAAGGAAAAAAGGTAAAAAAACACGGTAAGAGACAACTCTACGGTTGACAGCTATGTATGTTAACAGCATGTAATATTCAATATTTTTCATGTGAGTATGTTCAAAAGTTAACTTTTTTACATAATCACATAAAAATATAGTATAGAAATAACCTCTCCCATGAAAAATTTTCGAATTATTAATAATATTATTTTTGAATATATTGTATTATTTTCAATCCACTATCATGGGTTAAAATATGATAGCGGTACCAAATGTTTTATTGCTAGTTTTGTGGCGCATGCCACTGTTCACGTTGATTGAAACCCATAGCTTTTTATAGAAGTTTTGGATCTTATAAAAACGCATATTGGTGTATATTTTACGTATACATCCTTTAAAAATCTTTTTGTTCTATGCTTTAAAATGATAAATTAAATTTAATTTATCGAGGTTTTTAGTTTTGAAGGATTTTAAGCGATTTCGAAAATTATGGAATTTAGATTTCGAAATTGTGGAATTTAAAATTTATGGAATTAGAATTTGATGTCATTTATGGTTTCAGGTCATGACGCTGACATACCATAATTGCCAATTATAGTCTTTAAATCTTTGATTTTATTCTGTTCCAGTAATACGTCACTTCTAATCACCTAGAGACACAACTATAAAGCTTATTTCGTTTTACCAATGTTTCAGCAATATGCAGGTAATTAGTAGATGGTTTTTTATGAATTTTTTAGTTTCACTACCTTTACCGTGATCCGCCGCACTCATTCCCGCACTTGAGAGACTTTCTTCTGTTCATGATTATAAGATAACGTCTTAATATCTATAACACATCGGAAAAACTGTATATTACTAGTATACTTCAGTAGTCATTGACAGATTATCTCAATTATTTATTGAAGTGAACTTAAAAAGATTCGAGCCTCGATATTTAAATTTTACATTCAAGAGTGTTAACCACTGACCTATCTGGCTTAATAAACGAATTTCTTATAAAACATATAATATTGTTGTGTTTATGCATAATATTATATTTTAAAGAATTGAATTTTAAAAATAATGAAATACGAGCAATAAATCAAAAAATATCATTTAACAAAAGCTGGTAAACGGATTTAATAATTGGTAATGTTATAATAATAAAATTAAAAAATAAGACTAAAAGATTTTCACTTAACCATTTTAATTTTCCTTACTTAAAAGCATTTTCTGTGGACGATACTGGCACCTTCATTTTCATATTCTTGCTTCGTAACCCACATTTGCTGGAATGTTGAGAGACTTGCTAAGATTGATCCACCAATCCAAACGGTGTATTTTCTTTCCGGCGGTGCTACAACTTTAATGTTCATTGATGAAGGAGCTAAATTTTTAATTTCTGAAGCTAACCTATCGGAGATATTTGGGAATAAAGTGCTACCACCTGATAATACGATATTACTGTAAAGATCTCGCCTAATGTCAACGTCACATTTCATAATTGAATTGTAGCATGTTTCATGAACTCCTGTTGATTCAACACCAGCCATTGATGGTTTAAATAAGACTTCGGGTGCTCTGAACATTTCGGTTCCAATTTCAATTTGATGACCATCGGGTAATTCATATTTCTGTCTCATTGATGGATCGCTACTGAATTTTTGCAATTCGTCTTCAAAATTAGGTGCAATGTAGCACATTTTTTCTTTGATGTCTCGAGCAATTTCTTTTTCAGCTGTTGTATTCAAACTATATCCACCTTCAGTCAATATTCTTGTTAGATAGGTTGTAATATCTCGTCCAGCAAAGTCTTGTCGAATGATTGCGTGTGGCAAAGAATATCCTTCGAAAATCGGAACAGTGTGGGTTACACCATCACCTGAGTCCAAAACAATACCCGTAGTTCTTCCACTTGCATACAAACTCAAGACAGCTTGGATGGAAACATACATAGCCGGTACGTTGAATGTCTCAAACATGATTTGAGCCATTTTTTCTCGATTCTTCCTTGGGTTCAATGGAGCCTCAGTCATCAAAACTGGATGTTCTTCAGGTGCAACTCTTAACTCATTGTAAAAAGTATGATGCCATATCTTTTCCATATCATCCCAACTTCCAACAATTCCATGCTCAATCGGATACCTCAAGGTAAGAACACCTCGCTTAGACTGAGCCTCATCACCGACAAAATTGTCCTTCTGACCCATACCAACCATGATTCCCTGATGCTTTGGTATACCAACTATGCTTGGGAACACTGCACTGGGAACATCATCACCTGCAAAACCAGCTTTGCACATTCCTGATCCATTGTCAATTATAAGTGGTCGTACTTCTTTTTCTAATGTCATGTGAGGGGTAAGTCACAATTTTTTATTTATAGATTTGAATTACTAGAAAATGTCAAAAATTGATTTTTTTATTAAAATTGATTTTTTTTGAAATTTAAAAATTAAAATAATTTAAAATTTAATTAAAAATCAGACTATTAAGTTTAAAATTTGAATTTTAGAATATTTTAAAAATTGTATTTTAGAATATTTTAAAAATTGGATTTAAATTTTTTTTTCAAAATACACAGCTTAAAATTTTAAATTTAGAATTTTTTTATTTATTTTAGAATTCTTGGTTTAATTCTTATTCATCAGACTATTATTAATCTTATTATAAACAATAATAAGAAGTTACACGTTTTAATTTTTAATATCATTTTAATTATCAAATCAAAAATTTGATTTTAATCACAAAAATTGAAATTTTAATCACAAAAATTGGAATTTTAAATAAATAGAAAAAATCCAGGTGATTATATTTTAATCATTTTCAACAATTTCAAATTTTTAATAGATCTATTAAAAAGATAGTAATAATAGTTCTGTGGCCAATGGTTTATCAAATAAAAGATAATTGAGTATAAGGAATTTACAAACTTTATTCATTGATTGTCTGCTGAATTCTTTCTTCGCCTGTCATTGTGCATGCGCACGATATGGTCCTTATTTATCTTTTTTTTATCAATTTCTTGACAGCTGTCATATTTCATCCCGACTTAAATCGACTTGCCAGAAAATGTTTAAGATTCTTCTTGGCTTCTGTGGTTCTCCCTATGGATACTGTCATATAACAATCAAATACTGTTTCATGTCACTTCAATGAGAAATCTTAATTTGGTTTCAAAAGATAGTTTGAAACAAATAATGTTTCAAAATTAAATATAAAGAAGTTGCAATGTAAATTCACGATGGTTGTGAATTTAAATGCAGAAACTTCTGAATACAATTTAAATAAAAGCATTTACAATAAAAAGTACGGATCTAGACTGTTTTTTCCCCATTGGAGGGAAAAACGGGGTAAAGAATTTAAATCATTATAAAAATGGGAGGGGAGATGACCTAAAATGGAAATGGCGAAAAAAAACAATCTTGATCCAAAAGCACAATATTTTTACCTTTTACATTTTAAATGGCAATCCACTTCCTGTGGATCACGTCAGATACCTAGTTATTTAAATAAGAAAGAATAATTATGTCTAAAAGAAAGTAATAATCTATTAATAAGAAAATTAATCGTCTATTTAGAATAAAGTTAATAGTTTATTAAAAAAAAGTTGGTCGTCTATTAAGAGGGAGGTAATAGCCTATTAAAAATAAAGTTAGCATAACATTAAAAAGTAAGGTAATCGTCTATTAAAAAGAAAGTTAACCGCCTAGTAAAAATAAAGTATAAGTTCTTTTAAAAAGAAAGTTATAGATCAGACCCGGAAAAAAATCTGGTTTTGTAAAAAACCGTCGAAAAAAAATGTATTTGAGACATTGTATTACCTTATAAACTGTAGGGCTATCTGAGATAATTAGAATTGATGGTTTTTTGATTATTTATCATGTATTTTACAATCAAGAGAGTAAAGTTTTAAATATGTTTTTTTTACAAAACCGATTTTTTTTCCGGCCCTAGTAATAATCCATTAACAAAAAAGGTAATCGTCTATTTAAAAGGAAATAATAGTTCTATTAAAAAGAAAGCTAATCGTATATTAAAAAGAAAGTATAGTTCTATTAAAAAGAAAGTTAATCGTCTAATAAAAAGAAACTAATAGTCTAGGAAGAAAGTTAATCGTTTAGTAAAAAGAAAGTTCTAGTTCTGTTAAAAAGAAAGTTAATCATCTAGTACAGGGGTGTCAAACTCATTTAGGATAGAAGGCCATATTTATTGAAAATTTTTATCGCAGGCTACATAAAAAGAAATTTGACAAAGTTTTTTATAAAATTTAATCCATTTTTTTCAAATTTAATGAAAGTTATGGATTTTTTCAGTGAATATTTATTAACGAAATAATAATTTTTATTTCATCTTAAAGCCTATAATAGATTCTTTTTTCCTATAAGTCAGTCGAAGTAGGGAACATTTCCCTTGATAAAGAAGACTTAATAATAGATGACTAAATTTTTTCTGAAACCTTTGATATAACAAGTTTTTATTTAGTTGCGAACATTAAAGGCATAGTTCACAGCTATATGTTCTTGAAAAAATACATAAATTTACATAGCATAAAACTTAAGCATTATAAAAATTTAAGACATTTCCCATTATAGGCCGATTAAAAAAAAATAAGCCGATTAAAAAATATAAGCCGCTTCATAAAAATTAAAAAAATAAAGCCTCTGTTCAATTTGTTAAGAAATTTATTAATGCAATTTAGTCGGCATATCTTTCAATACATGGTTTCTCATTTTTATAGACGCTTTTTAGCATTTTCATAGACACCTTTTGGGTCTTCTATCGAAAGATGCCCAATTATTTTTTAAAAAATAATTGGGCATCTTTCGATAGAAAACCAAAAAAATGATTTTTGAATAAAAATAACACGTGACTATAAAAATATTAATAATATTTTTCATTGAAATCGATAAATTATAGGTTTTAACTTCCCTTGCACACCCCTCTAAAAAAATATCCTAAACTACGCAATATGGCTTTAGCAAAGGAAATTTTTTATAGTCTTATATACATATTGTAAAAATAAGTTTTTAATTTAATAAAATATTACAAAGTTTTGTAGATTTCGGGGAAAATCTAAAATTTACCAAAATAGGTAATATCGGCTTATATTAAAAACTTATTTTAGAATACGTATATAAGACTATAAAAAAATTCATTTGCTAAAGCCATAATGCGTAGTTTACGATTTTTTTCAGAAAGGTGTGTGTAAGGATGGTTAGAACAAAAATTTAAAAAGTTATTTTTTAAAATAAATTTTTTTATTAAAATTTTTCAAATTTATTTAAAATTATTTTTATTTTTTAAAAAATTATTGTCCAAGGTAGCTATCTTTGACTTGGGCATCTTTCGATAGAAGACCTCGGCTTTTTATAAAATTTATAGAGCATTTTGCCTGAGTTATATATTATCGGTGAAATTCGATTATATTAATTAATTTTTAACCCTTTTCTTTAACCATTATTCTACAGCCCTTATTTTTAACCCTTGTTTTCTCAGCATTATTTCTTAGCCCTTATTTCTTAGACCCTATTCTTTAGATTTTATTTTTATCCCCTATTTTTTAACCATTTTTAGTCATTTTTTTAACCTTTATTTTTTAACCGCATTTTATATTACTTATTTTTGTCTCTATTTTTAAACATATTTTTTAAACCCTAATTTTAACCATTATTCTTTGGCCCTATTTTTTAACCTCCATTTTCTTAGCCAATATTTCTTGCACGTATTTCTAAGTCCTCATTTTTTGACCCTTATTTTTTAGCATTTATTTTTTAACCTACATTTTTTAACCTTTGCTAAAAAAATTAGGTTAAAAAATAACAGCTGAAAAATAATGATCAAAAAATGAGGGATAATAAATAATGGCTAATAAATAATGGCTAAAAAAAGAGGGTTAAAAAAAATTTATAAAGAATAATGGTATAAATTCTATGTTAAAAATTAATTAATCCGGGCGTATTTCACGGATAATCTATAAATCGGCAAAATTGGACTATAAATTTGCGAAAAGGTGTCTATGACAATGCAAAAAGGTGTCTATAAAAATGAGAAACACAATTACGAAAGATATGTTTGCCAAATTGCCCTATAAATTTCTTTTAAAAATTAATAGGGAGGTCAGTTTTTTTATTTTTATAAATCGGCTTATATTTTTTGGATCGGCTTATATTTTTTTAATCGTATCATAATTGTAAGTGTCCAAAAATTATATTTTATATTTTATTTATTAAAAAATAACTGTTTATAGGTAGAAATAAAAATGCAGGTTTAAATAAACTCGTGGCCCGCACAAGAAACTATGGTGGACTGCGTGTTTTACACTCTTGGTCCAGTAAAATAAATGTAAATTATCATGTATAAAAAATTAAGCAATCCAGAATCTCTCCGAAGGAGAGTTTTCGGATTTCGTTTCGTCGAGTTTTCCGGAAAGTCTTCGAAACCCCTTATGAAAAAAATTGAGATACCAAAAACTCTGAGAAACAAAATAAAAATAATATATGATGAATATCAATATGTAGAAAACATCAAAAAGAAAAATTTGGTTAAATCCTATTATGAGGCCCCCTTGAAGGTCTTTATTTTTACAACCCTTTTTTAATGAAAAAATCAGTTTTGAAGAATCTAAAAATATATTTAAAGAGATTATTTATAATAAGTTATCTTCTAAAATATGTGAATTTTGTTTAGGGGGGCTTTCTTTTAAACATTCAAACAAATTTTATATACGATGTACTTCTAAAAGATGTAGGAAAACTAAGCCTTTTGTTTCTAGTAAACTCGTTAAAATAAAAAAGATATATCTATATATTTTGTCTCAGGTAATATATTTTTGGTATATAGGTTTGAAAAAGATACAAATAAGTTATATTACAGGTATCAATAAAGATACTGTAAAAAAAAAATTGATGTAATGAGTGAAGCTCTTTCAGAATGTATTGAAAAAAATGATATAATGATTGGCGGTGAGAATGTCATTGTGTAAATTGATGAATCTAAATTTGAAAAAAAGAAAATATAATCGAGGCCATAGAGTAGAAAGAGCATGGGTTGTTGGGTCTAACGAAAAGACTAGAGAGGGGTTAATAGTCTTTCAAGAGGTGAAAAATAAAAATCAAGAAACAGTAATTAGATTTATTAGAAAATATATTAAGCCAGGTTCGATAATAATAAGCGATTGCTGGAGAGGATATATGAATGTAAAAAGTTTTGAATATACTCATTTTACAGCAAATCATTCTATATCTTTTGTAGATCAAGAACCGGAGCCTATAAAAATACTATATGAGAAAATCGGTGTGCTTTAAAGGGCTTTATACCACCTCGTTGTCGAACAATTAGTCTAATAAGGCCATTTATCAATTTTTTTATGATTCAAAAGGAATATAATGAAGAAACATTGGATAATGCCTATTTTATCCCCCTCAGGGGGATATAATAGGCATGATATTAAAAATTTTAAAAAAAAAAAAAAAATATAAAAATTTAATTAAAAACGCAAAAAAGTTTTTTTTCTTATTTGCACGTATTTTTAACATCTAAAACACCTTCTGTTGGTCTTCTTCATGCATATCCATCATATGTCTTCTTGTACTTATTGATAGACATGTATGAGAGAATCCCTTACAAATTTCTCTCATGGCGAATTAGACGATATTCATGAAGAAAATTTTTTCTCCAGCGGGTTATAGCACCCCCTCCCTCAGATTTGTAAGCCTTAATTGGTAAGAGAATAGAGTATGCAATTTATTTCAAATAAGATTTAAATCTCAAGATAAATCCATATATATATATATGATTATTAATAAAAATTTGAAGATATATAGAGGTTTACTAAATTTGGTATTAAACACTAAATTTAGTAAATGTCTATATATCTTCGAATTTTTATTATTAATCATATATATATGGATTTATCTTGAGATTTAAATCTTATTTGAAATAAAAAACATACTCTATACTCTTACCAATTAATACTTACAAATCTGAGAGAGGGGTGCTCTAACCCGCTGGAGAACCGAAAATTTATAAGCCTCTCATCATCTGCTGACAGGGTTAATCTCATAATGAACTCAATCGAACACATAATTGTATATTTAATTGATTTTTTTTTGGGGGGGGGGATATAATAGGCATGATACTTCGGGGATATAATAGGCATGATCCGAAACATCTAATGTTTCAATTAATTTGCTATTATTTTATTTTTTTATTCATTTAAAATATTATTTTTTTTAAAAATTTTAAAGGCCTTGAAAAGAGGGCCTCATAATAGGATTGCTCCGAAAAATTTATATCATGGAAGTGTGCAAATCATTCATGCACGGGTAGAATTCATACTGATACAATAATTGAAACTGTATTAAAGGAAAAAGTCATTATCACGAAAAATATACGTATAAAATAATGAGGAAAAGATTAATTGATAAATAAAGAAATCGGCAATTGAGACTGATGAGACTTTTGAAAAAATTTTTTAAAAGAAACAATAAATTCTAGTCAAAATAAAAAAAATAGAAAACATTGACAACTTAAGAGATTATTATACAAAGTTACGAAGAGAATCATTTAATCCTATAAACAGTTATAGTGAAGATATATTAGAGATCTATAAATATACACATAATGGAGATCTCTTTTTGAAAGTAGATACTGGAAAAGGCGATGATCGTATAATTTTAATTTTCTATCGAGATGAACATTTAAATCTTATTAATAGTACAAATTGCCTTTTGTGTGATGCTACTTTTTGAGCTGCCCCTAGAGGTTTTGAACAACTATTAGCACTACATGCAACATTTTTTAATAAACGTATACTTATAGTGTATGAATTTATGAAAAAAAGAAATATATATTCTATAATGTTATTTTAAACATATTTCAGAAAAAATTGTAAATTATGATGGATATATTATAACCGATTTTGAAAATGCATTAATTTCTTCTCTTAAAATAAATTTTAATTATTTAAAGATATCAGGTTGTTATTTTCATTTTACCCAAATAAATGGCGAAAAATACAACAATTAAATATGAAACTTGATTACAAAAATGATTACAACTTTAGGAAAATGGTAATACTTATTATGCTTTTATCTTATGTTACTAGTGAAAAAGTATATTCTAAATTTGAAAAGATTAAAAAAATATATCAAAATGATATAAAATGTTACGACATATAATGTTCCCCTGCAAATACTGACCCCCTATCAAATTAAATTTGAAATTTAAAAAAATCAATTTTTGAAATTAAAAATTAATTAAGAGCCTCACGACAAATAGCGCCCCCCCCCTTTTTATTAAGAGAAAAATAAATTTTTGACAATAATTTTTATAAATAAAATAATTAAAACCGTGACCCTACAAATAAACCCCCCTAATTTATTAATAAAAAAATCAATTTTTTAATAATGAATTAATGAATAAAATTTTTTGAAAATTTTAGTTTGATTTTTTTATTTATTAATAATTTTGGCCCGATAGCTCAATGGTTAACACTCTTGAATGTAAAATTTGAGTATCATAATTCGAATCCGCTGTCGTAACTCTTTAATAAATAATCAGGGAATGACATTAAGCGGTCAAAAACTATATAATTATAGTAAAAACATACAGTTGTTTCAGTGTGGTATAGCTGATTAAGACTTGGTTGTATATGAAAATGAAGCAGAAGGGACTCTCTTAGGTGAGGGGATGAGTGCGGCGACGCATCTCGGCAAAAAGTAGTGAAAAATTTAAATTCATGAAAAGCTACTAATTACCTGTATCCTGCTGAGTCATTGATAAAACGAAAATCGCGTATACAGCTTGACTTCTGGGTAGCTTAGAAAGTGACGTATTATTAGAACACCAAGAACCAAATGTTACAGACCACGGTAGGAGACAACTCTCCGGGTTTGCAGCTATGGATGTTGTCAGCATGTAATATAATATTATATATATTAATAATGTTTTTTAATTTTAAATTTTTAAACCAATTAACTAATTTTATTATTTCGCTGTTAATTTTTTTTGGTTGGTTCTCCAATATTACCGTTATATGTGTCGCTATTGTTAATTATTTAATTGAATATAAATTAATGTTTAAAATTAAAAAACATTATTAATAAATAAAAAAATTCAACTAAAATTTTCAAAAAAAATTTATTCATTAATTCATTATCAAAAAATTTATTTTTTTTTATTAATAAATTAGAGGGTACATTATTTGTAGGGTCACGGTTTTAATTATTTTATTAATAAAATTTATTATCAAAAATTGATATTTAAAAAAATAAAAAGGGTC
>SDVU01000773.1:0-10628 GCA_016256075.1 Dictyocoela muelleri | reverse complement strand
TAAAAGTTTAAAAGTTTAAAAGTTTAAAAGTTTAAAAGTTTAAAAGTTTAAAAGTTTAAAAGTTTAAAAGTTTAAAAGTTTTATTTGAAGAAAATGCTTGTATAAAACAAAATTTATTTTATAAAATTTTAATTCTTAACACAAAAATATTTTTAATTAAATTAAAGCAATTCGTTTTAACTTTCCCCTTTTCAAATTTATATATTTTTTAATATTACATGCTGATAACATCCATAGCTGCCAACCTAGAGAGGTGTATACTACAGTGGTTTGTGACCTTTGGATCGCGATTTCTAAGTAATATGTCGCTCTAAGGTACTAGAAGCTCAGCTGCATACGCGATTTACGTTTTAATAATAACTCAGCAGGATACGATAATTAGAGTGTTTTCAATATTTTTTTAACTACTTATTTTGCCGAGATCAATCGCCTCACTCATCCCTATACCTAGGAGAGTCGCTTATGATTAATTTTCATATTAGGCCAAGTCTTAATCAGCTATACCACACTGGAATAACTGTATATATAATATAATTCTATAGTAATCGACCACTTAATGTCAATCCCAATTATTTAATAAATGACTTTAAAATAATTTGAACCCCAATTATAAAATTTTCATTCAAGAGTGATAACCACTGTGTTATTTTCCACATTGAAGTATTTATAATAAATAAAGCGAGTTAGTACCAAAAACCAAACTAAAATTCTAAATTTAAAATTTTTCCCATTTAGTAACAAAGTTAAAAAAAATAAATTTAATTTTTTACATAAAAAACAGATTATTTACAAAAAAATTTTATAAATATTAAAAAAATGGGAAATAATTATCCAACAGACCAAATAAATTATTTTTTATTAAACAAAAATTTCAAAACATCATCTTCTTTTTCAATTTTTTTCAAATCTTCAATTAACTTTTCATATTTAAGAAATTTTCTCGTGGGTTTATTTTTTAAAAATACTTCATTTTCATCATTTTTATAATTTTCATCATTTTCATCATTTTTAAAATTTTTATAATTTTCATCATTTTCATCATTTTTAAAATTTTTAACATTTAAATTTTCAAAAATTTCCGTCAAATTTTCAATCTTGCAATTTATTTCCGTATTCTTTTCATAATCATTTCCTATTTGCAAATCATTATTTTTTAAATATTCAATATTTTCGAGCTTAATTGATAAATTATCACCATCTATCTGTTTAATTGTCAAATGTGGAAACTTTAAAGATCTAGGAATATTTATAAAAATTTTATTTTTAATTACAAAAGTCTTTTCTAAATTTAAGTTACCTTGAACTGCAAAAGATATTACTTTCATCAGGGTATAAATCAAATTTTATTAATATTAGTTTAAAAATGTGAAAATTAATCTAAAAGTGTGATAGAGTAGAAATTAGAAAGTTAGATTTATGATTTTAACTATTTTATAGATTTTTTATAAATAATCATTGATCTTCAAATAAAAAGTCTATAAATATTTTAATGAATGAGAGTGATTAATTTTCGATTAAATAAACCATTTATAACTAAATTTTATCAAATAAGGGGTTTTTATTATATTTATGATTAATAGCAAATTAATAACAATTAAATTAACAAGTAACAAATAAATTAACAAATAATAATAACAAATTAAAATAATAGTAATAATTAAATTAACAATTAATAATAATTAAATAAAAATTAATAATAATTAATGATTTTAATTTAAAAATGTATATAAACTTTTTTATAAATAATATTCGAAATAGTCCCAAATTATTTATTCGGCGTTAAATAAATCCTTTAAAAAGAAATAATCTTTTCTTATAACTGCCTTCTTTAAATCTTCAATGTTTAATTTTTTGCCATTCCTCAATTCACAGGAAATTTTTGTTTCATTTATCAATTTTTTGAGAAAATTTTCAACTAAAAATGTTATAAGACATGCTTGATCATCGCTACAATTCGTTATATTTCCACCTTCTATTATAATTCTTTTTATTTCATCTGGTTCTATATTCATTAGTAGGGTTATGTATTCTAAAAATCAAACATTTTCAATCATTTTTTGGAGAGTTTGAAAGTGATGTTTATTACATGCTGAAAATATCAATAGCTACTAATTCGGAGATTTGTCATTAATCTTTACAGTTCACCCTTTTTAGTTTCAAAAAAATGTCATTAATAAGCTATATGGCGCTTAACTATATATGAAATTTTCAATTTAACAATGAATCGGCGGGAAGAAGATAATTATTAATTTTTTAATATATTTTCAATATTCACTATCGTTTTACTGTGATGCGGCACTATCTTAAATTTGCAGAACCTGTCCAAATTTTCTCATATTTAAACAATTATTAATTAGGTATACGAAAATATAGATTTTTTAAATAACGATTAAAATTTTTAACAAACCGTTTCTCTGGCGCTTAAAAAAATCAGGAGACGAAAACCAAAAAATTGTAATAAATTTTTATTAAAAGGTATAAATTTGGAATAAAAATTTTTACTAAAAGGTATAAATTTGTTTTTAATTGTGTTTAAATTGCTCATTAGATCATCGAATGGTATCTAAATTTAATTGACACGAGATCAGTATTAAAAAGGTACCTTTTTTATTATAGAGTACCTTTAAAAGCCCTATGAAAGAGATACCAAAGACTAAAAATTGTAATCATGTATGATATATTATGACTCATCCAAATGTTTTCGAAATCTTTAAATATTGTTTAACACTAACGTTAAAAAATTTAAAAAACATTTGGAAGAGCGTTTCAATAAATATATGATTTTAATTTTTAGTTTTTAATAAGCTCTTTAGTTGTCTTTTTGAAGGTACTCCATAAAAACAGTACCAAAAAAATATCTTAAATGTCGAGTTGAATCGTAAAAAAAAACTACTAATGTCTTTATATTTATATAAATTTTAGTGTCTATATATCCTTAAGAGACATGTAGGTTAAATGTCATTAATGAACCATCTTTAGTGAACTTTTTTATAAATGACGGAAATTTTACTTTTTATAACTAAATTATTTCGTTCACGGGGTAAAATTTTAGGTTATTTAAAAAGTTCAATTATGATAAAATTGATTAAAAAGTATTTTATGGTTATAGACCACGTTTTTAAAAGTTATAGACCACCTTTTTCAAACTTATAGACCACGTTTTTCAAACTTATAGACCTCCTTTTTCAAAGTTATAGGCCACTTATTTGCAAAGTTATAGAATATTATAATATAGATCTAAAAGTTACACAAATTTTAGATACATATAAGAATGCTTTTTTAATAATAAAAAATGTCTGGAAAAAATAAAAATGTGTATAATTCAATTAGAAATTACATCGCGAAATAATTGACCAAAAGATTTTTAATTATATTAAAGAAAGGAAAGGCACAGTAGAAAATGATTATTTTTATGAAGTTGTCGAAATTTTCGATCCAAAGTTTGACGAAAAAAAAATTATCGATGGTGATTTTGAAAAACGCAAACTATGTTATTTCGTCTTAAGATAAATAAAGCGGCCTAAAAAGTCATTTAATTCTATAAATAATGACATACTCATGAAGTTGACATGTAATCCATGTATGACATTATTTATATCTATGAATCTATTAAACAGTAAATATTTTCAATATCAGTTTTAACAAATTGAGTTCAAAAAATAGGCCAGATAGCTCAGTAGTAAACACTCTTGAATGTAAAATTTAAATATCGTGGTTCGAATCCCGCTGACGTTAATCTTTAATAAATAATGAGGAATGACATTAAGCGGTCATAACTATATAATTATAGTATAATATACAGTTGTTCCAGTGTGGTATAGCTGATTAAGACTTAATCTAATATGACAATGAAGCAGAAGGGACTCTCTTAGGCGTAGGGATGAGTCAGGCGACGCATCTCGGCAAAAAGTAGTGAAAAATAAAAATTCATGAAAATCCACTAATTACATGTATCCTGCTAAGTCATTTATAAAACGAAATTAGCGTATACAGCTGGGCATCTGAGCAGCTTATGAAGTGACGTATTATTTGAACACCAATAACCAAAGGTTGCAGATCCAAGGTAGGAGACAGCTCTCCGGGTTGGCAGCTATGGATGTTGTCAACATGTAATATATAGAAGAATAAACAATTAAACCCATGTTAGCTCATAATAAAACAATTGAAACGTGTTTTTTCCAAATAAAAGCATTTTTGACATATATTTTTTTCCTAAACATAAAAATTTGTAATTCTCATAACCATTGCTTCTTGAAAATTAAAAACCTTAATCTCTATTTATTTCAGTCGAAAGTGTGAAGAAAATAATTTAAAAAAATCGATTTATAAATTATATATAATAAAAATATTATTTTATATAAATATTTTTAGTTTGCTAACATTTTATTTATTTAAATAAACAGAAGACTATGAAATATAATTTATTGTTATGATATTTTTTTAATTTCTATTTATTTGATAATTTTATTAAATATAAATAAAAATTATGGAAAAAAGTGCATGTTAATGAAAAAATCTACAATAAAAATATAACCCTTTGAAAAGTTTTGGGTATAAAATATACATTAATGTTGCTAATATCTAGAATTATAAAACTGGAGAGAGGTTTACCACCATGGTCTTAGATCTTTGTTCCTCGGTTTTATAATAATACGTTACTACTAAGATGCCTGGATTTCATTTGTATACGCGTTCTTTGACGGGTTAGAGGCTGTTTATTTTTGAGAAAATTTTCATCTTTAGAATGAAATTATAAGAATATTATTTGAAATAAGCGTTATTGATAGGGTCCGAAAAAAGACGGTTTTTGTAAAAAAAGACCATCGAAAAAAAAAACATATTTGTGATGGTGAGAGACCGGGAGTACGACTTCCCACGAGTACAACTAAAAAATTAAAAAATTACCATTAGAAATGAATTAGTTGATCTAGTTCCGAAGAATTAAAAGCACATTATTGCCTTCTTTAGCGGTTTAAATTTTTCTTTTAATAGAATTCTATGTATAGGAGGAACAAATAATTCTGCAGAGGGTCTGCATTCTAGAATAAATAGGTCTATCAACAAAACACACCCTATTTTCTACGAAAATACCAATAAACTGAAATATTTACACCATTCAAGCTTTTTAGAATATCAATGAGTGATAAGGGAGGCGAGCTGAAGTAAATTAAAAAAGCCGTATATCGAACATAATTAAGTAATTTATAAGCTTATTAAATTATACAAAAATCGGTTGATATATTTAAAATGACTCTTAGGTGACCACACGTTTGCTATTAAATTAAATATTTGTCATGAATTTACTTATTAAAAAAACTAATAATTTTGATGGTTTTTGTATCTTTTGCAATTTTTGTTTTTTTTTAACTTCTACTCGTGGAAGTTGTTCTCCCGGCCCAAAACAATTTGTGACAATATGTTGCCTTATAAACTATAAAACCTTTTGAGATAATTAGAATATGTGATGGAGTTAATTATTTATCTCATATTTTACAATCAAGAAAATAAAATTTTTAATACCTTTTTGGTTCTTTATGATTTCATGCCGCTTTTGAGATTTCATGCAGCCTTTGAGATTTCATGCCGTCTTTGAGATTTAAAGCTGCTTTTGAGATTTCATGCTACTTTTGAAAAAAATTTAAAAAATATAATAATGAATAAATATCCTAATGTAAATTAAAGAGACTGTTTGATCATAAAAGCAAGACAGCATTATTAAAGAGAAGTCTAAGTCGCAACAGAAAGCTTTTAGAATGATGTTAGAAGGTTATCTTTTTATTTATGTTTAAAAAAGACCCTAATTGATGGGAAAGAAATAAATTTTTCGGTTCTCCGACGATTTCCCGGCCTTCTAAAAAACCAAAAATGGTAATGGTAAGCGATCTTATTAACAAAAGATAATAAAAATCTCTTAAAATATCGAGTTCTACTAATAAGTAAAGAAATTTTATAATATGAAGCAATAAATTTAATTTTTCTAAATTTGGTGTAAAACACCAAATTTAGAAAAATTTAATTTATTGCTTCATATTATAAAATTTTTTACTTATGAGTAGAACTCGATATTTTAAGAGATTTTTATTATCTTTTGTTAATAAGATCACTTACCATTACCATTTTTGGTTTTTTAGAAGGCCGGGAAACCGTTGGAGAACCAATTTTTCTTTAATATTGATATTTTCTATTTATGTTCAAATAGCCCTTTAAATTTATCTCATTATTTATTCTAACATTAATTATATTTTTTTAATTTTTTTTTCAAAAGCGGCATGAAATCTCAAAGGCGGCATGAAATCATAAAGAACCACCTTTTTTACAAAAACCGACATTTTTTCGGCCCCTAGTTATTAACGAGTTATCTTAGGTATAAATATAGTATTTTTTGAGCCTATATATTATAGTTTTGTAAAAAATATTATTATAACTGACAACTAGGAATTTCTCTCATATTAAATAAGAATCATATAATTCACTCTTACAGAGGACAATTTTAATACTATAAGGTTTTAATCAGAGAAGAACCACGCGATTTTCACTTATTAATGACACTGCATGATACAAGTAATCATAGTCTTTTTCTTTTTTTTATTTTCAATACTTATTTTGACTATATGCGGCGACGCACACATCCTTTCTCCTAGGAAGATGCTACCACTGCTTTGTCTATTAGACAAAGTCTTAATCAACTATATCACACTGGATTAACTGTATATTAATACTATATTTCTATGGTTATTGACCGCTTATTTAATTCCCATTTTTTTAAAAAAAAATAAAAGAAAATCGATCCATGATACTAAAATTTTACATCTAAGAGTTAAAACTGCTGAGATATATTTACCTCAAAAAATATGAAATAAGCAATTTATATTAAGAATTCTATAATATTACTCAAAAATTGGTATTTTGATAATTTTTGAGTTATAAATAAGATTTTATCAATTTTTTATGTTAATTAATAATGTTACCTCAATTAAAATACCACACGGTGTTTAAAAATTACAGTCCTTATTTCAGAAATCGGAAAGAGTCATTTAAGCCCTCTCTATCAATCGAAAAATAATACTAATAACACAAAGTATAACAGTTGCGCATGTATTAAACGCAATAAAAGGAACTGTGAAATCAGGAACAAGAATGTTATCTAAAATCGATTCTGATATCATAACTTCATCACCAATTATCAATAAAGATGGTGGAAAAATATAACCTTTCTCTATATTTCCGTAGTATTCATATGTTTTAAATAAAATTTTTCTGAAGGAAAGGTGTATCGTAAATTCATTATTAAAATTAAGTATTAAAATGTTGTCTTCATAATGTTTAAAATCTGGAATTAAACAATCCGGATATCTTATTTCCAATTTTTGTGATCCTGGAAATGTTGATTTTAATTCTAATATACATCTTGTTGGAGAGCTTTTTATTATTTTCTGATAAAATGTAGACTTTATTGGGATCATTAGAATGAAAAGAAAGGAAAGCATGGGTTATTTTATGTTTGAAAAAATATTTAAGATGGCTGGTTATATGAATTTTTTTAATTAATGTTGTCAGCATGTAATATATATATATGAATATGATTAGTTATTTTACCGAATTAAAGAAAAATTATTAAAGATGATTGTTCTATGGAATTAGCCTAAATTTGAAATATTTAGAATGTTAAGACGAACTAAATAGGTGCTCTATTGAAAATCAAACTATCATTATAAAAATTAAAAATAGTATATTTCGATTTTTTGATTGTAACTATTTCAAAGTCAATTTTGATTACGCACGATAAATATCATGGTGGTTAACACTTTTGAATGTAAAATTTAAATATCAAGGACAGGATTTATTTAAAATCACCTTTTTAATAAACGGGAATGACATTAAATAGGTAATAGCTATAGTAGTAATATACAGTTGTTAAATTAGGGTGTGTCTGATTAGAACTTAGTCAAGTCTTTTATAATGATGTAGGTGAGACTTCCTAGATGTATATGATAAGTTCGGCAAAACAGTAGTGAAATAAAAAAAATCAATAGTAAAATTACCTGTATACTGCTGAGTTATTAATAAAAGAATAATCGCATATAGAATGTGTATTTACTTATCTTATAAGTGACCTATAACTTGAAATCAAAGACTAAGTTTGTAGACAACTCTCTTTGTTGGTAATTATGAATATTATCAACATTCAAGATATATGATATGGATATTTTATTACAAATTCTTTATAACATAGCCCGAATGAGTAAATCAATTCGGTGATTTTTAGTATTTTAATTATAACTCTAATAATTTATTTTCCAATAATTCAAAAAATAATAAATATTTATTTAAAATATAAATTTATTGAGTTTTTGTAAGTTAATCAGATTTTCTTTATTAAACAAATATAGAAGATTAAATTTAATTTTAATTTTATTAAAATTAAAAATAAACTTAAATCATTGATAACGATATAAAAAAATCCGACAAAACTTGTATCAACAAAACTTGTATCAACAAAACTTGTATCAACAAAACTTGTATCAACAAAACTTGTATCAACAAAACTTGTATCAATAAAACTTGTATCAACAAAACTTGTATCAACAAAACTTGTATCAACAAAAACGATCGTATTTTTTAAAGTATAATTTTTAAAAAATAAAAAAAAATTCTAAATAAAGTTTATTCAATATTTCGACCCTCTAATGCACGAATATTATAAATTATCTGTCTAATTTCATCAATATCATTTTGTGAAAATATATCCCTATTTTTAATAAATTCTTTGCTCATACTTTCAAGATATCCTTTTATATCTTCAATTTTAAAAGATGTATAATGCGCAATACTACTCTTAAGAGCATCAAAGTTAGATTTTATAACAGAATTAGAATTGTAGATTTTGTCTTGAATTTTTTTAATAAATGAACTAATATTCGCAATAATTATACTTCGCAATTCAGGTTTTGTTAGATAAACACTCTCTGGTTTTTGTGGCCAAGCAATGAAAAAAAGGAGTCCTAATGAAATTAAAATTGCTAATCCCAGTGTCCCCATTGAGAATTTTATTGTACTGCTTATTTTCTTCTTTTCTTTCATAAAAATAAACAAATTTATTATTTTTATCTTTTTTTTTGGTATATTTACTCTTATTTGTTATTTGTGTTAACCAACAAAACTAAAATTTCTCCTTTATATCACTTTTCGGTATTTAAATATCGATAAATAGGAGGTAATACTAAGAAAAAATGATATGTAATAACTATTTTATTAGCTTTTTTTATAAAATTTCTTATAGATGTTTAAAAAATTTCAAATAACACTTTTCTTAATATCAGGTATTAAAATTAAATATCAATAGATATTTTTTTATATAATTAGAATGAATAGGTAATTATTTATTCTAAGTTTGTGTAAAGTTCTTGAATAAAAATTAAATTTTTATCTATTTTGTATAAAGATAAAAATTTGCCGTAAAAAATAAAAATTAACATTATAAAACAGGCTAAATCAAATTTATAAATAATTTTGATAAACTGGCGTTTAATCTTGAAATTGCATTTTTGTAGTAAAAGTTAATTTCTATTTTAGATTTTTTTTAGTTTAATGAGAAAAAAAGGTTTTATTATCTTAATTTTTTAAATACCAACAATTTTACCATTTATTAATAAATTTTAACTTTCTTTTATTTAATAGACCAATCATATTAATTTACATTTTATCTCAGAACATCTAATGAAAATTAATATTCATTAGGAAAAAAATTAATCTTTATAATATTATTTACTCTTTAATAAATAATTGGGGTGATATAAAGCGGTCATATCTATAAAATATAGTAGTAATATACAGTTGTTCATGTGTAGCATAGCTGATTAATACTTGGTCTAATCTTTTATAAATAAGTATAAGGGACTGTCTTAGGTGTGGGGATGAGTGCGGCAACGTATGTGACGAAAAGTAGTGAAAAATAAAAATTCATGAAAAGCTACTAATTACCTGTATCCTGCCGAGTCATTGATAAAAACGAAAATCTGATATAAATAATCTCAGGGTAGCTTAGAAAGTGATGTATTATTGGAACAGCAAGAACCAAAAGTCTAAGGACTATGGTTGGAGACAACTCTTCGGGTTGACAACTATGGATGTTGTCAGCACGTAATAGTATACAGCCCTTTTCATACTTATAAAACCCTTTTTGCAAACTTATAAAAGCCATTTTGCAAACTTATAAAAGCCATTTTGCAAACTTATAAAACGCTTTTTGCAAACTTATAAAACCCTTTTTGCAAAATTATATAACGCTTTTTGCAAACTTATAAAACCTTTTTTGCAAACTTATAAAACCCATTTTGCAAACTTATAAAACCAATTTTGCAAACTTATAAAACCCATTTCTTTTAAAGTTATAGACACGTTTCTTTTAAAGTTATAGACCCATTTCTTTCAAAGTTATATACCCATTTCTTTCAGACATATACACATAATTTCTAGAGTTACGATACATTTTGCCAGAGTTATAGATGATCTGTGAAAATTCGCATCGATTAACTATTTATAACTACAGTATACCCTCTAAATAACGAACTCTCCAAATAACGAACATTCTTTAAAACTGAACATTTTTTTTTAAAAAAGGTAACCTT
>SDVU01000772.1:0-10634 GCA_016256075.1 Dictyocoela muelleri | reverse complement strand
TTAGTCAATTCAACAAAAGCTGAATTTGAAATATTATTTATTCAAATATTGAGAATACTTTTTGAAAATTAAATTTACTTAAAATAATTCATATTTTTATTATTAAAGGGTCCCCCCTTATATGTAGTCACCTAATTTAAGTTGCCCCTAAAGCATCATCATAGCTTAGCCAAATTGCTCACCCCTTAATTTCACAGAGTATAGAATCATAATCTTTACTATTATCTTCAAATTTTGGGCCGAATAGCTCAAATGTTAACACTCTTGAATGTAAAATTTAAGTATCGTAATTCGAATCCAGCTGATTCACTCTTTAATAAATAATGAGGGAATGATATTAAGCGGTCAAAAAATATTAATTATAGTTTAAATATACGGTCGTTTCAGTGGGATATAGCTGATTAAGACTTATTCTAATATGGCAATGAAGCAGAAGGGGTTCTCCTAGGTGTTGGGATTAGAGCGCGACGCATCTCGGCAGAAAGTAGTGAAAAATAAAATTCATGAAAAGCCACTATTTACCTGTATCCTGCTGAGTCATTTATAAAACGAGGATCGCGTATACAGCTGGGATTCTGGGTTGCTTAGGAAGTGAAGTATTATTGGAACACCTAGAACTAAAGGTCGCAGATCCAAGGTAGGAGACAGCTCTCCGGGCTGGCAGCTATGGATGTTGTCAGCATGTAGTATATATATCCAACTTTGGCGATATTAATTGGGTCATAATGGACAGGCATAGTCAATTAATTTACAATATTTAAGTATTCATGTGCTCTAGAAAGATACTCGAATATCAGTTTGTTTAAAGGGTTGGTTAAATATGTTAATTTGGTTATATCATTCATATTCGAATCTGATTTCGCGCATTCCAATAAAATGAGGTTTGTATGTGTCCTGTAATTTTTTTATAACATCGTTTTTTGCTTGTTCCTTCTCAGACACAACATATATTATACCTCGAGAATTTGCATGTTTTTTCTCTCAATATGTCTTTTTTTTAAATTTTTAAAAAGAAATCACACTAATTGAAATTTATACTTAACTTAAAAATTTGCTATAATTCCGCATCAGTGGAAAAATTTTTAAAATAATATTTGGCAGAAGAAGCTCTATTTTGATGTTTACATATTGATTCGATGTGTATTTAAGGCTGTTGGTATTATCAATCAACAATAAAAATCTTATAGAATTTGAACTTGCTTAAAAAATTTTTTAATTTTTATTTAACCATGATTTAAAAATGCTTGCAGTCATCACCGCTCATTAGTTTGAACAAGAATTTATTCATAAATATTTTTTTCTCGGAGATTTTGCTTTTTTCAATAACACTGGAAAATTTTATCAACCAGTAGAATTTACTTTTAGTCCTATTGGTATTCTTTCTTTTGATTTTTTTCCTCCCTGAAATTTTTTTGTGGCCAGTGTTTTATTGGGTCTATTCGGCAAAAAGCGAGTTTTATCAGAATTAAATACATCATATGAATCGTATAAAGCTATTTCTTTCTTTATTTCGAAAATTTAGTTTTAGAAATCATCTAAATTGACTGTGACAGATTTTTACTGCATATTTTTACAAAAAAATATTGTGTCTATTTTTACACTTAGAAACCCAACCATCTAAAAACTTCCAAACATTAGGGTCAAGATCAATTTCCTTTTTGATGTCAAGTGCTTTCCCTTTATCAAAAATATGTCAATACAGTAAACAAAAAATGTCTAGAAACTATATCAGTAATGTGTTTTCAAGTTCACTAAATTTCAAGTTTCTCCGATTTTTTTTTCACTAAAAAAAATTGTTTTAAAATCTAAATGTTTAAAAATTTTAGAAACTGACGTTCGATTTGTTAATTTTCAAAATTATCGAGAGCAATTTTACCATTTCTTCTTGTGTTTATTTTGGATTATCTTTCTAAGTTTGATCAAGGTAATTTTCTCACGAATAGTTAGAATTTGTCTTTTTTTCATTTATTTATGTTTTGTTTTCCGGTATTTTTATGAGGACTGAGATTTTAAAACAATGTGAAATTTTAGAATTGTGAAATTTAAGAATGTATTGCTTTATTTTTAATTGGAACAAAAAAAGATTCTGGAATTTATGTGAAATGAGCGAGATTGTAAAATTAGAGAATGTAAAATTAATGAGGGTTGACTGTAGTAATATACGGTTATTATAGTGTCGTATATTTGATTTAGACTTGTTATAATATTAAAATAAATGAGAGACTCTCCCGTGTAGAGATAAGTGTGTTGACGCATATCGAAAAGGTAGTGGAATTATGAAATACGAGGGAAAAAGTTGTTAATAATGATAAAATTGAGAATATTTATTTTAATAGAACCCGATGCAATTTTTCGATAAAATAAAATTTTTTAAAAAAATAATAAAAATTAAAAAAATAATTAAAAACATCTTAAAATTATTATAATGAATAGAAGCCTAATAGTTATTTTAATAATAAAAGTTTAATAGTGATATTAATTAATGAAAGCTTAATATTCAATTTAATTAATAAAAGCTTGATAGTTATCCCATAAAAATTGCAAATTTTTGCTAAAATTTTCATAATTTCATATACATCATAGTGTTTATAATTATTTAAATATTTTGACATTTTCATATTTTAATTTTTGCCTAATTTTGCGTACGCAATGATTCGATAACAATCTAACTCAATGTTCTTCTTTCTGCAAAATACTAATAATAGTACCTATTGGTCTATCTTTTTTGATTATTTTTGTTTTTAGATGTCTATGATAAGCTTCACAAGGAATTTGTTGTATATGGAATGCTATATAGTATTCTTTCATTATATGACCATACGTTAAAATTTTTATTTGCCTTTTACCAACGTTTAAAATAAAATCATTTTCAAAGTAAATTAAAAATTCATTACATGTCACAAAATTATTACTCAATAATTTAATTTTTTCGAATTCGATTTTAACATTTTCTATGATAATAAATGCAAGTAAATAGCAATACTTTACTACTTTTCTGGAAATCATATCGTTCTTATAATCATAATGTGAATTTTTTTGATTCATCTCATTAATATTTGGCTGAAATGAAATAAACAACATCTTAAATTTGAACCTGGAAAATTTTTTGATAAAGATATGTAGATAGTAATTTCAAAGTCAATATTAATATATCTAGGATATTTATTAAATTTAGATTTTAGAAATGAAAATACTTCATTATATGAGTTCAAGGCTTTATTCTACATAAAAATATAAACTGATGGTATAACTATATCAAAATAAATTGAATGTACGATTAATAACTAAAAAAATTTTTGGAGACGAATAAAAAGTTCCATCACATAACCAAGCTTCACTTTTATCAAGAATTTTTATTGTCTCGGCAGTATAAAAAATAATAATCCTGTTTTCTTTAGATAAATTGTCATATTGAAGGAAAATATCATTTCATATTGTAAATTTCAATTTATAATATATTTAATTTATATCATCAATATTTTTTTCTTTACTTTTCTTATTTAATTGATATTATGAATATTTCAGTACTGTTCCAATATTTCGGACAATAGGAGCATATTTTAATTTAGAATCTTTTAATTTTTAGCTGATTAAGACTTGGTCTAATATTACAATGAAGCAGAAGGGACTTTCTTAGGTGTGAGGCGATGAGTGCTGCGACGCATCTCGGCAAAAATAGTAGAAATACGAATTATTAAAAGCCTCTAATTATCTGTATCATGCTGAGTCATTGATAAAACGAGAATCGCGTATACAGCTGGACTTCTGGATAGCTTAGGAAGTGACGTATTATTGGAACACCAGGAACCAAAAGTCACAGACCACGGTAGGAGACAACTCTCCGGGTTGGCAGCTATGGATGTGGTCAACATATAATATCATGGTGTTTCAATTCGCTGAATTTTCAATTCTCTGAATTCTCAATTCGCTGAATTATTACAGGGTATTTCATTTTTAAATGTACAAAATTTCATTTTTATATGTACAACATTTCATTTTAGTATGTACAACATTTCATTTTTATATGTACATCATTTTATTTTTATATGTACAACATTTCATTTTTATATGTACAACATTTCATTTTTATATATACAACATTTCATTTTTATATATACAACATTTCATTTTTATATGTACAACACTTTATTTTTATATGACATTTAAATTTTGTGATAAAAACAATATGTCTGGAAAAAATTATATCCAAACAAAAAAAACTAAAACATGCCTCGTAACCCTATTTAAATCTGTAATACAAAAATCTTAAATTATCTGTTATTAATTAAATAAACGTTTCCCCTCTCTTAGCCTTCTCAAGACAATTTCTCATATTTCTATAGAATCCTAAACACTGTAGCGAATAATTGTTAGCAATAGAACAAACTTTATCAATCAAATTCTCTGTTGCCATCTCAGAGTATGTTAATTTTGCTGTAACAAATTTTGATTTTAATGTTGAAAAAAAATTACTCTATTGGGTTAAGTTATGGATTATATGGGATGTTAAATTTGTATATTATTCTTTTTTCTTGCAGAAAAGATAATACGTTATTTGTTTTATGAATTCTATCATTATCCATTATTAGAATGCTTTTTCGGGTTTGATATAAAATATAGAAGTAGTACACGCTCGAGAAATCTCAAAAACAAATTTGAATTATATGATCCTGTCAAATATTCATATCCACTGATGCCCCTTGAATTTATAGAGCAGGGTAAACTTCGGTTAACTTTTCTGTTCGCTGGTACAGTAATATACGCCTTACTGTTTTTACAAATAATAACCATACGACTTTTTAATATGTTCTTTAAAACCGGTTTCATCAAGAAAAACTAGATTTTCATCAGAAATTCAACTTATATCCGTTGCAAAAATTTTTCTTTCAATAATTCTTCAAACAGAATTTCTTTCATTTGAAACAGATGTCGATCTTTTTTGTGTAAGGCCAACTAATCTTATTTTGCGACAAATTTTCTGAACAGAGAGAGACAAGTTTGTGTGAATCGGCGATTATGGTTTTTACTTCTCGTAGAACCATAGAATTATTAAATTAAAGACTGTTATATATGGCTTGCTCTGATGGAGAAAAAAAGAATTCATTTCCTTACAATTTTGGCTTATTTTTTTCCAGAAGATAGGAAATTTCGTGATAGCCACTAGTTCCAATTTCCACTAGTTCTAAATTTTACTAGTTCCAAATTCCACTAGTTCCAAAATATTATAAGATATTGTTTAATACACTTTAAATAAGTAAATCAATATTAATAAGTTTTAAGTAAAAAGTCTGAATTGAAATTGTTTTTTAAAAAATTATAATTCGTTTTTGTAAACATAGTAAATAGGAATTTTGGCTTAACTCAATTTTTAATAGATTTCTATCTCAGAATTTATAAGTCTTTCATTACATCGAAAAAATAAATAATTCGATCGTGATAAAAATTTTAAAAATAATGAGTTAAGCCTACTGTAGCCATTATTAAAATATGTTAACAAAAACGAACTGTAACTTTTTTAAACAAAAATTTCAATTCAGACTTTTTGCTATTAATTTATTAATATTTCATTTACTTAATAAAGTGTATTAAACAATATCTTATAATATTTTGGAACTAGTGGAATTTGGAACTAGTGGGCCGTAACCAGGAAATTTAAACCATCATCATGATCACGGAGAATCTTTCTTACAGTATGTCTATGAAGTTTAGTTATAACTGATATTCGTCCTACATTATACCCATCTGTAATATACAAAGATATTACTAAATCTCTCAGCTCTCTGGTTATCGTTTTTCTAAGTTTTATCTTCATTTTAAGGGGTGTATAATTTTTTAAAAAAATGTAAATAAAAATGAAATTTTGTACACATAAAAATGAAATCTTGTATATATAAAAATAAAATTTTGTACATATAGTAATGAAATCTTGTATATATAAAAATAAAATGTTGTACATATAAAAATGAAATGTTGTACATATAAAAATGAAATACCCTGTAATTTATTGAATTATTTTTTTACTCTTAATTAGCCGTGAAAATATAATTTTTTATAATCAGCTTGAACAAATTTTTTGGATAAGGAAAGAAAGAAATAAAAATATGCTTGTTGTAAAAATTTGGTAACGAGCTCCAAAATGACAAATAATTAGATCTGGGTAATCAAAAAATGATAAAAAATATGTTTTTAAAAAATCCCAAAATATCTTTTCGATAAGATCTCGACGTGATATTAGCAGATTTGGGTACAAAAATTTATTCTTAAAAAAGAGTATATATATATAAACTTTTATTTTTGCCATACACATTTCCATTAAAAGAATATTTTTTTTATAACTCGGTTTATGATAATATAACATCGATATCTTATCAAAAACATATTTCTATCATTTTTTGATTGCCCTTTTTTGTCTAATTCTTGTCATTTGATTGACTCAGTACTAAAAAATCTATTTTTGAATAGACACCAAAATAACTAAAACATGATGTTATATAAGTATTCGATGAAACCCCAATCAGATTTATTTTAAAATATATATTATAAATATTTAAAACATATATTTTTTTTAATTATTAATTTTTCACAACATTTATAAAATGTAATTTTCATTAAAGTTCAAAAATTTTATATTTTTCAGCGAATTAAGAATTCGGCAAATTAAGAATTCAACGAATTAGTACTGACGTGATCCACACATGGTGGATTGCCATTTAATATGCAATAAATAAATATGTTTTTAATGTAAGTTGAATTTTGTTTATTTATAATTGTCTGAACATTACCGCTACTTTTCTTAACCATCGTGCTAACAAAATCCGGTATCCTTTTATAGTTGTAGTGAAACATTATTGTTTCAGAATTATGCTACGGTATTGTCGATAGCCTATCATTGTTTTAGACTTAAAGTGTCTTAATAAGGTCATTACATGACACCTCGCTTCTCCAATAAGGAATAACTTGTTTCACATTACGATAATTTAATACACCTTTTTCATCTTCGTAGTAAATACGCTGTTTATCATTAGATATCCTTTTTATGATGTTTGGACATAAATAACGAGATTCTAGCTTTGAATAAATATGTTTTCGAATTAGAATTTCGTCGCCAGCTTTACATGTATAAGATATTTGAAACTTAAATTTTCGAAGATTCAGTTTTAGTTGTAGATTCAATTTGTTTTTATTTTTTATTATCTCATCAGCTGTCATTTTAGTAGATGTGTTGACGATTTTATTTAATCGATTTTCAACCAGTTCTTTTATTATTTTAATTTTCAAACCTTTATAAATTTTTAAGATATCACATATAGATTTATTTATTCTTTCAGATAATGAGTTGCCAGTTGGGTCGAATGGCGATGAATGTAATTGTTTAATTTGAAGAGATTGGAAATATTTTTTAGTATATTCAGATGTAGAGTATTGGCGTTATCTGAAGAATTGATTAGGAAGTTTGAATGTGCTTAGCCATTCTTCTTTGAATGCTTTGTATGTCTTTTTATGTAATTTTACTAGAGAATTTTACTCTTGTGAACCTACTACACCTATCTGTAATGTAATTATAAATAGTTTATTTGTATTAAATTCATTTTTGTAATTATCAGCTGAGAAAGGACCATATACATTAGTACCCTTATGTTCTAAAGAAACTTTAGTCAAAATATGACCAATATTTTTCCCAAATACGAGGACCATTTTTATACTTTTGACAATAATGGCATGTTCTAATAAAGTATTTTAGTGTTTTAGTGTCATTTTTATCAAGCATATTGTTTTTTAGAAGTATTAAGAATGAATTAATGAAGCCTGGGTGGCCATGTGAGATGTGAAATTCTTTTTATTTTTTGATTTTTGTTTCAAATTGTGTGTTATTAGCCTCAAGTACTTCTTCAACTTTAATAAAGCCTTTTTTATTTCGGGATAATTCATCTGCAACTATATTTTCATTAACATTAATATGTTTATACTCGATTTAAAGATCTGATAAGCTTGCTTTCCATCGATTTGTCTTTTTATCAAAATCATTACTTTTTCCAAGAAGATTTTTGTTGCCTGTATACACAACAATTTTTGAGTTACTAATAAGTCACTTCCATTTCATTACTGACATATATATAGCAAACATTTCATTTTCAACTATAGAATAGTTCATCTGACTGGGATTTAATTTTTTACTATAATGGTCAATGACACCATTATATTGGTTTAAAACAGCTCCGATTGTATGTTTACTAGAATCAGAGTGTATAATAATTTTTTTGTTTATATCAGGAATAAATAAATAAATTTTGTCATAGATTAAGTCGTAAATTTCTTGTACTGGTTTCATTTTGTCGTCTTTAATTGATATTTTAGTAGATCTGATTTTTAATATGTCATACAGATTTTTTAATTTCAGACTTATATTTGGGATAAAATTCCTATACCTATTGATTTTCCCTAAAAGTTTTTGAAGTTGTTTTTTTGTGGAAGGGTTTTCCCATTTTACAAAATTCTCAAGTCTGCTTTTTTTTTGGCGTACATTTTCCATTTGATATTGTAAATCCGAGAAAATTTATTTCAGTTTTTTCAAATTCTGATTTGTCTAAATTTATTATTGCATTTCTTTCTCCCTGTTTCTTCAAAATATGATTTAAAATATTATAGTGTTCATTAAGAGTTTTCGCAAATATCAATATTTCATCAACAAAAACTGTGATGTTTGGAATTCCATATAAAATTTCTGTTATAAAATTATGGAAATATTTAGGTGCATTAAGCAAGCCAAAGGGAATTCTTGTAAATTCATATTTACCAGAACTTGTAATAAAGGCTGTCTTATGCTGGTCTTTTGGTGAAATAAATACTTGGTAAAAAAAACTCTTTTTCAAATCTATTTTTGAAAAATATACTGCATCTTTGAATTTGTGAAAACTGTTAAAAATATCTGGAAATTGGTACTGAAAAGGTAATGATATCTTATTTAGGTATCTATAATCGATTAAAAGCCTTCCAGATCCATCTATCTTCTTTTTAATGAAACATGGAGACGCGAATAATGATTGTGATCGCTAATAATTTTTCGATTTAATAGATTTTCAATTTCTTTTTCCAATAAAGTTTCTAAAGTAAAGGAATTCTTTAAGGGTTGAGGACTATAATCTCTGCCTTGTTAATTGGTATTGTGAATGTTGAATTTTTGATAGGCCTATTATTATCTATAGTAATGTTGTAATCACTAATAATTTTGTTTATTTTATTTTCCTGATTTTGAGTGTTATCGTCTGTAGTACTAAGTGAAAGATATTCTGTTGTTTTCGGGTAGTTTAATTTTATTGAGGATTTATATAGTTTTATTTCATTATTAGATAGACGTAGTTCAGCTTTATCTGATTGCAAGAAATCTATTCCCAAAATTATATCTTCTTGAAGATTTTCTAAAACGTTCAGTTTTAAATTTATGTTTATATTATTTTTATAATTTAAAATGAGATTAGTTTCCCCTAATGATTTTTGTGCTGTACCTTTGGCTGTTTTTATAGAAATTATAGAAATTTTATCAATTTCAAATTTTTTTTTGAATTATATCGTGATTAATAAATGATTTTTCAGCACCTGAATCTATTAAAATTTTTAAAGAAGTATACATATTAAATTTTGCATATATAAAAGGTAAAGAGTAATTCTCAATGTTGTTTATTTTTTGTTCAAAGTTTCTTTTCTGAACTAAACATTCTTTATCGTCACGTGACTTACTTTTGTGATGTTTGCACCATTTATTATGTTTTTTTAAAGTTTTTTTTTCATGAAATATTTTTTTATCAAATACGTTTAAACTGGATAATAATATATTTTTCTACTTCATTTATTCTTTCATAAACTCTTATAGGATCTGTAATTCCGTCTGAAACTAATTTTAATAAGATTTTTTCATCTATTCCATTCATTAAAGTATCATTTGAAAGTCGTGTTATTCGCTTAGAGTATCCTTTATGAATTGTAATTCTTTTAATTGTTTCATCAATTGTAAATTTGTAAATTTGTAGATTTCGATCGTTTGAAAATTCTGCAGTTTTAGGTCGTTAAGATATCTATTGAATCTTGTTGATAAATTTTCAGGATATTTAAGTTGTAATATTTTTGTAAAAATTGACTCAATATCATTAATAGTGTTAATGAGTTCTGAAATTTCTTCTGTACACAAAGATTTAAAAACATTCAGAATGTCGTCGGTAACGTAATTGTTAATGATACAGTATTTCTGAAGATTTTAATGGCCTCAAAGAGATCAATTGAGAATGAATCAAATAAAGGTAATTTTCTTTTAACCTTTACTCCTGTGTTAGGCACTTCATGGTCGAAATATGTTTTTTCAATTGGTTTGGGTAGACTGTTAACTAGTACATCGAGGTTATTTTTTATTTTCTGGCAAATTGATCTTGAATTCAAGATGACGTGATCCCCCATGGTGGATTGCCATTTAATATGTAATAAGTAAATATATTTTTAATGCAAGTTGAATTTTGTTTATTTATAATTGTCTGAAAATAACCGCTACTATTCATAACCATCGTGAAGACAAAATCCGGTATCCTTTTATAGTTGTAGTGAAACATTATTGTTTCAGAATTATGCTACGGTATTGTCGATAGCCT
>SDVU01000771.1:0-10635 GCA_016256075.1 Dictyocoela muelleri | reverse complement strand
CATGTTTATTTGTTTATCGTAAGTTGATTGGTTGCTAAAGCTATATATAGCTTCGAAATTAAATAAATATGATGTTTCTGAAAATCATATTTTTGCTTTTAAAAGGAAGTTTCCCGGTGATCATACCGGCAAATCCAACCAAGAGCATGGAGTAAAGAGAGAAAATATTGCAACCTGGCTAAATGAATACAGTTTTAAAAGAAGATGTTTGAAAAAATGTTGATTCTGAAGAGTTTTTTCAAGAGATTTAAAGAAATTATTGAATATTTTTTAATTTAAAAATTTTTAACTTTTTAATTAAATTGATCAAAGGTAGCTACCTTTGGTTTGGGCCCGTTTAAAAGACAAGACCAAAAATTTTAATATCAAATTTCTCTTTATAGAAAAAATTATTTTATATACAAGTGTAATATACTATAATAATTGAGCTTTTATATTTAATATGTGGCGCGCGCAGCGCGTCACCCGCGCCATTAGCGCTACTTTTTTTATTTAAGAAAAGTGTCACGATGCAACTCGAAACTGCTAAAATTGCCTAGCAATTATTATCTGCACAACTGGACTACAGAACCTAAAATAATAAATTATAATCAATATAACTTTTTTTATTAATGAATATAAATATTTCGTGTCAAATTCATATTTAAATAAAATAAATAAAATACTATAAGTAAAATTTTTCTAATAATCGAGAAATGTTAGTTCTCTCTTTCCTTGTTTCCCTTTTTCTGAAAAAAATATCGTAAATTACAGAATATGGAACTAGCAAGAAAAAATAAAATTTATTTTATGTAGTCTTATATATTTATTGTAAAAATCAGTTTTTAATATAAGCCTATATTTCTAAGTTTAGTAAATCTCGGGCTTTGCTTGAAATTTACATAACTCGGAAATTTAGGGTTTTATTGACACCGATTTTTACAATATGTATATAAGACTACATAAAGTAAATTTTATTTTTTCTTGCTAGTTCCATATTCTGTAATTTACGATATTTTTTCAGAAAGGGGGAAACAAGGAAAGAGAGAAAGTTTCTCTGCTATTATAATTGCCTTTCCACTCTTATAATTAACTATTTCCCAAATAATTTTATTTCTATATTTTTTTGTCCTTTGGTATAAAATTCAATGAATATTTAATATTGCATTTTATAGATTTTGAATATCAGTAAAGCTATTTTTTTAAATTAAATAAATGTGGCGCTACTGGTGCGCGTGTTGCGCAGCGTTATATATGATATAATTATCTATAATTTTTATTATCAAACTAATTTATAATAAAAAAATAGTTATATTGACTATAATTTACTATTTTAGGTTCTGTAGTCAAGTGGTACAGATAATAATTGCTAGGCAATTTTACCGGGTTCGAGCTTCATTGTGACGCCTTTGTTTAATAAAAAAAAGTGGCGCTAATGGCGCGGGTGGCGCGCCGTCGCGCGATACATAATAATCTTTAATTTAAAAAAATACTTAGAAAAAAACCTAAAATGTAATATTTTTTCTAAATATTTTAAATTATAGATATATTAAAATATAAAAGCTCAATTATTAAAGTATATTACACTTGTATATAAAATTATTTTTCTTATAAAGAGAAATAAGATATTAAAATTTTTGACATATTCTGGTACTAGTATCAATTTAATGTGATATTTACCTTCGTTTATTTTTAGACAGATATTATATCCTAGTTCTAATCTGCTTAGTTTTAAAAAAATTTATTCTCCGCAGTAATCTTTCATTTACCCTAAGCTGTTTTTTTTTGAATAAGACGAGTCATTTCAGATTCCACAATAGGAACTTACAAAACAAGAGAGAAAACTACGAGCATAGTTACGTAAACATGGATATGCATGTGCATACATGGATATATAAAGGATTATCTTTTGGGTGTGCGAAATGAATCGGAAGATCACAATTAATTACTCAAAATTTGCAGGTAGGACATCACTTGACTAAAACTTTGGATAACTAGCATTGAACTTCTTGTGGTATTAATTATTCACATAGGAGATACTTAAAGATGGATTTAGCATCTTCCAATATTTTGTTTACTGTTATCATTGTGTTTAAAATTTTCCATTCATATTTGTCGAAATTCCAAATTTTTAAAAACTTATTATGTTTGTGTGACCGGGTAAAATCTTTAGTCACATAGCCTGCTTCAACAATCGACGTTGTAAAAATAAATCAAAAATTGTTTTTTTTAAATGGTGGTTGATTTTAGATCAAGTCAATTTATCCCTATATGGGAATAAATTGACATGATACAAACCATAACATATTTATTTTGTACACACAATTTCATAGGTTTCTAACCTCTAGAATATGATTATCATTTGAGAAGAAGTCTTTTTAATATTACAAAAACACCAATAAAATCTGTGATTTGCCAGTTATCATTGGCAATATTACTAAGTAATATTTATTTTTTGTTTTGGAATATTTATTTGTAGGGAAAAATTATTAGGGGAATAAATGGACTTGATGCAAAATTGGGGGGTGAATGTACTTGATGCAAATTCAGGAAGTAAATAGACCTGATCCGTGATTTTTATAAGGTTCAAGATGGGTTTTTACAAAATTCTGACGATATTTATGTAATAAAGATAATATTTTGATTATAATCATTAATAAACCACAATTTCTATATAATTTTAAAAATCGGGAAATGTACAAAACAGATGTAAATTTTAAATTTTTATTTAAAAATCAAATCAAAAAATTGGAATATTGCTAAAAATTTCAATTTAAAAAATCACTTTTCAAAAATCTACTTCCCAAAAAATGATTAAAATTAAATTTTTATTAAATAAAAGTTTTTCTTTAAAACTTTCTAAAAATCATTCGTCTTTATTAAATAACTCATCAATTTTATTAATTTCGCGATTTATTTTATTAAAAAGAACATCTATTAATTTTTTGAGTTCGAAAAGATAATTTTTAGATCTACTTGAAAGTTTTTTTAGAGAAGATTTTTCAATAATTTCTGTTAATATCTTGTTTAATGATATAAGGATGATTTTAATGTTTAAATAAGTCTTTTTTGCGGAATACAAAATAATTTTTAAAGTATAAATGTGATATTTCCAGAAAAATTGGTTTCGAATAATATTTTTCATAATTTTTAAACTAATAGTAAGTTTATGATAATATAAAAATAACAATTCTTCCCCAGCAAAAGTCTGGTTTGATTCAAAAAAGCTATTACAATTATTTTTTAAAAAAGAAATTTTTAAGGGTTTAGGAATTCCTTCTAAAATTCTTATAAAAGTTTCGATATTATGAAATAGAGATTCATATAGATATGAATATGGTTTTATAGTTGGTTTACGTGGTATTTTGGAAACTTGGACGCAGTGCAATAATTTTTCTTGGAATATAATGCATATTTTAATAATATAGGCTTCTATATAAACTATACACTCTATATTTGAAACCCGTTCTTGACTATTATTTTCATCATCATCAGAATATAAAATGATAATCTCATTAAAATTTTCTATTATTTCAAAATACCTGTCTCTGAGAAATAAAAAATCTAAGGGGTGAAAGCCGTAGTATATTTCTTTATCAATTTTATCATAAATAAATTTTGATATATTTTTAACACAATCAAATAGAAATTTTACTTTTAGATAATTTCCAAATAAGGGTGAATTTACACGAAATATTTTTCTTTTATTGTTAAAAATTTTGCTAATCTGTGGACTTATGCATATCATACAATCATGTATTGATCCTATTATATGTTTAAATTCTGTTAATTCAATAAAAATATAATCATTAGTTATTTGCATCTTTTCGGGTATCATTTTCATAAATTTTTGAGCTCTTTTTGTATTTTTTATAATTTCTCTAAACAATATACTATTTCTAAATAAAGAGAAATTTAATCTGGAGAAGTGTCTTCGTGTTTCTAAAATATTTTCCATAATTAATTTCAGGTACATGTCTAAATCCCGCAATTTTAATTTTATTATATCTACAAATTCATCTGATATCGAAGTATCAACTACGTATCCAAAAGTATATTTTTTCTCATTAACTAAAATAAAATTATATTCAGATAAAATATCTTCATATTTTCTTAAAATCTTTGATGAATGTTTCTTTTCATCTTTAAAAGTATATTTTATGATCATTTGATAATTTACTCTTTTCAAAATTATAAGATCCATAGTCTGCCGTATATTTGAAAATATATCATTTATTGCGATGTTTTTCTCGTTTAATTCTGACCTTTTAGCGAAAATCTGAAAAAATAATATTAAAATCATATAAAATTTTTTTACTTTTTCTTTTAAGCTATGATAATCGCGATATTAATATTATGACAGCTGTCGAAACTATGACGTTTTTAATCGAATTTTTAGGATAGATTACGAACCAATTATCATGTAATCTGATAAAATTACACTCAAAATTGAAAATCTTCAAAAATTAAAAAATAAACTTTTTGTTTTTTTTAGTTTTTTTTTAGTTTTTTTTTGGAAAATTGATAATTTTTTTTAATTTGATTAGAGAATATTTTGGATGTTAATAATATCTATATGGAACCAGATAGCTCAGTGGTTAACACTCTTGAATGAAAATTTAAGTATCATGGTTCGAATCCGCCAGAGTCACTCTTTAATAAATAATGAGGGAATGATATTAAGCGGTCAAACTATATAATTATAGTATAATATACAGTTGTTCCAGTGTAGTATAACTGATTAAGATTTGGTCTAATATGACAATGAAGTAGAATGGACACTCCTAGGCGTGGGGATGAGTGCGGTGACGCTCCTCGGCAAAAAGTAGTGAGAAATATAGATTCATGAAAAGCCACTAATTGCCTGTATCCTGCTGAGTTATTGTTAAATCAAAATCAAGTATACAGCTGGGCTTCTGGGTAGCTTAGGAAGCGACGTATTATTGGAACACCAAGAACAAAAAGTCGCAGACCAAGGTAGGAGACAGCTCACCGGGTTGACAGCATAGATTTTGTCAGCATGTAATATACTATAATGATATCTATATTTTTTAACTCAAAGGATTTTTCAACTAAGATCTGTTTAACTTTTAGTTCTTGGGCCAATTTACTCTATCAACAACGGTTTTTACAAGGCTTTTTATAAGGTCGGATTATCGAATAGTAGTTAGGTTCGCTTATCAAGAAAAAATTTCATAATTTTTTTTTATAGAACTCAACATATCCGGCTGTCGTCGTTTTTTTTATACAATATTCTTTAGACTAAAAAAAGATCTAAAGCAGTGTCCCCAACCTTTTTTACTACAGACTGGTCAAAGTGTAAAAAAATTCGCGGTCCGGTCCAAGTATAAAAAAAATTCGCCGCCGATAAATTATATACAATTATTTATATATCAAAATTGAACGAAAACATTTCCTAAAATCGAAAACTTCGAGATTGCATAGTGGTTATCACTCTTGAATGTAAAAATTATGCATTAGAGTTGTAATTCCTCTGACATCACTTTAATAAATAAATAGGGTTTACATAAAGCGATCAATAAGTATATAACTATAGTATTAATATAAAGTTGTTCCAGTGTGGTATGGCTGATTAAGATCTGGTCTAATATTAAATTAAGCAGAAGAGACACATGTAGCTGTGAGGTTGACTGCGGTGACGTATCTTTGCAAAAAGATGCGAAAATTGAAAACCAAGAAACGCCTCTAATTACTCGTATCCTGCTGAGTTATTGATACTACGAAAATCATGTGTACACCCCCCCCGAGCTTCTGTGTATCTTATGAGGACGTATTACGTGAACACGAGGAATAAAAGATCTAAAGACTATGGTCGGTGACAACTCTTCAGCTAGACAAGTATGAATGTTGTTAACATGTAATATGAATATATATAATATATATATTTTATCCGCAGGACGGCAAAATTTTCTCACCGAAACGGCAAAATTTTTTCCACGGACCAGCACCGGTCCGTAGACCAGGGGTTGCCGACCACTGATCTAAAGTTATTAAAAGTGTATGAGAAATAATATTCACGAACATAAAGACATTTTGAACCTCGAAATGTAACAGTTCTGCCTTAAGATTCCAATCTCTTCTTTGTCTTCATTAAAAAGCAGAGTATTTTCTTTATCAATAAATTGAATTAGAATGAATTCTTCTTTTACATCATCAAATGATAATTTATCATCTTCGAGAACCAGGGAGTGTAGTTGAGTAGATTTTCTGCCCGGTCACACGGACTTAAAGAAAAAAAAATATAAATACTCTAAAAGAATGAGTGTAATAATTATCTTACTAACTCAAACAGCTTTCTATGTTTTCTTAAGTCTGACGCCTTTAAGGTTTTTTAAAGAGGGGAATATGGTTTCAAAAGATATCAAATGCACTAATGTGGTTTTAAAATGGTGTTCTTCTTGATATTGAATATATGCTTGGGTATGATAAGGATGTAAAAATTCGAATTGTAATAAACGAAGGGTTTTATAATAAAAATGATAAAAATTCTTTATGTTTCTATTCGTGGAAATCCGTTATCTATTTTGAATTTCTTAACAATGATTACCAAAAGAGGATTATAAATGATGGCAAGATGTCAAAAATTGTCTTTCAGAAGATAAATTCTGATTTTAACTTATTCATTGAATAAAAGTTATGCATTTGAAAAATTTAATGTTTGTGGGTGAATATAATGATCTAATTGATGAAACTCTAATGAGCAAAAAAAATTATATTGACCGTCTAGATCAGTGTTGTCCAACCTATTTCGGTTCATGTTCCCCCCTAGCCGAAAAAAATTTTGTTTCCCCGCCATTATAAAACAATAGGTATTTATAAAACAAATTTCTAATTTTTTCTATTGATTTATGTAATAATAGTGCAAAATAAAATTATTTATCTAATGAGACGATTGACTCTGAGGTTTATTACAGAGTGATTTAAATTAGGTTTGAAGTTTTCAAGTTTAGGTCCTAGATACCTGAAAATTTAAATAGCTCATCCCTTGAAAATACACCCCGACCCCCATAAAATCCAAATTACTGTCCATAAAATCTAAATTGCTTTCCCATGAAACTCCAATGACCCCCATGAAAACTCCAATGACCCCATTGGGGTGCATATGCACTCCTTTGGGAAACACTGGTCTAGATAAAATGATAATCAACTCCAATCTATGACAATTAAGCAGAAGAGACTCTCCTAGGTGTGGAATTGAGTGCGGCGACGCATCTCGGCAAAAAGTAGTGAAAAATAAAAATTCATGAAACCCCACTAATTACCTGTATCCTGCCGAGTCATTGATAAGACAAAAATCGTGTATACATCTGGGCTTCTAGTAGCTTAAGAAAGGACGTATTGCCGGTACACTAAGAGCCAAAAACCCCAGAACCAAGGTAGGAGATAGCTCATCGGGTTGGCAACTATGGATGTTGTCAGCAAGTAATATATTTATAATTTAAATTGCTTTTAAATTAAAAAAAATAAAAAATGTTCTTTAATTTTCCAAAAGATTTTAGTCATGTAAATATGAAGGAAAACCTTTCTTTTTTTTTAAAAAACCCTGGGTTTTTTTGTTATAACAATAAGATTTTTACCGTATTTTGTCCAGTCAGCTCTGTGGTTAACACTCTTGAATGTAAATTCTAAGTATCGAGGTTTGAATCCCGTTGATGTCACTCTTTAACAAATAATGAGAGAATGTCATTAAGCAGTCAAAAACTATATAATTATAGTAGAATATACAGTTTTTCCAGTGTGGTATAGCTGATTAAAACTTTGTCTAGTATGACAATGAAGCAGAAGGGACTCTCCTAGGGGTGGGGATGAGTACGGCGACGCATCTCGGCAAAAAGTAGTGATAAATAAAATATCATGAAAAAGCCTCTAATTACCTGTATCCTGCCGAGTCATTGATAAAACGAAAATCGCATATACAGCTGGGCTTCTGGGTAGCTTAGGAAGTGACGTATTATTGGAACACCAAGAACCAAAGATCACAGATCCAAGTAAGAGACAGCTCTCTGGATCGGTAGCTATGGATGTTATCAGCATGTAATATATACCGAATTTTTTTAGAACATTTATCTTCAAACTGGAACAGCTGTAAGCGGGCTATAATGATAACATTTATAATTAATAAATTACATTTTCTTAAAAAACATAATAATTAGATTAACAGGTCTTTTAAAGATATTAATAATAATTTAATGAATAGTACAGTATTAGAAATTACTATTATCAACTTAAAACTTATCTATTTTGCCTATTTTTTAAAATAATTTATAAAAAAAATAATAAAAACCCCCACTGCTTTAAGACTTAATGTTGTTCTAGTTTCTTATTTTTTATTAATGTCAAATTTCAATACTGAAAGGATCTAAAAAATGACATTTTTTTTGTTGTAGAATTTATTTCATTTTATTCTTTTACAACGTATAAATTCAGTGACGTAAGAATTATAATTGAAAAAAATATAATTTGATAATAATTAGGATTTAAAGATAAAAAACTACCACTATTTTCAAATTAATTTAAATATTTATTTGGCTGTCATAAAAATAAAATTTTGATTTCTTGTATTTTAAATAAAACGAAAAAATTGAATCTATGATTTCATTATTGATTATTCTGATTTTATCCCAAAAAGATGAATTGAATGAGAAACTAATATCTATTAACAATTTTTTTAATGATATTCAGAATATCGCTAATGTTATAACTTATACAACAATAAATCTTGAAGAAATATATGAAAATACACTTGATAGTGAACTATTAAAATTTACAGGTTATATATACGGGAAGTACGATTATATAATCAATAAATATTATGATATTTTAGATTATAAGGGAAAAATTAAATTTGGATACATTATTGATACTTCAAACTCACATGAATGTATAGAAAAAATAAAATTAGAAATATTAGAAAGTCACTTGAATTTTATATTTGAAAAAATTTTAGATGCAAAGAGAAGGATAAGCCGATACAACTTTTTATTTTTGAAAAACGAGATAATGTTTTTTCAAATTGCTAAAAATATAAAAAATGCTCAACAACAAATTAAAAAGTTATTAAAAAATTCAAAAATCTCAAGAGAAAATATTTTTTTCGAAGAGGAAAATTTTCGTGAAATTTTAACCTCGATAATTGATCATATATCATCGACGATGTATATTTTTAAACGAATTTTGGCACAAAATAATATAATCACGATAATTTCCTTGCCAATACCGGAAGAATATCGAGAAATAAACTTCTATTTTGATAGTATAAAGGATTTAACAACATATTTTATTAACAAATTAGACAATAATGAAATATTTTATGGTGTTAATCCCGAAGATTTATCCTTTATTTATGAAAAACATTCTGAAATAAAAAATAAATTTTTCGAAATAATTGATATTTATTCTAAAAGGGATGAAATACAAAAATCTATCTTCAAATGTTTGGATTTAATCGAAATGTCTATTATTTATATGTTCATTATATCTCAGGAGATGGCTCTAAATGATATTAAATGTTTTAAAAAACCTGAAAACATGGGTACTGAAAATTTTTCGATATTTTTTAGAAATTTATACCGAATTGTTAAATCAATTATAAAAATTTTTCTGTACACCCCCAAACCCTTAAAAATTTACATGATAACAAGTAATAATGACAATGATACAACAATAAAATGGGGAATATCTGATGAAAACAAATTTTATTTCTTTAATAATAGGATATTGAATGTCCTAATAATCATGAAAAAGCTTAGTAAAGATCATTATTTTATGAAAAATTGCATTTTAAACGAAAAGATGAATATAATTCAGTTGAAAAACATGATTTTATCATTGAAGGAAATTCTGTTAAGTTTTAAAAATAAGCTGTTGAATTATACTAAAGAAAAACCTTGCCAGTACAAATCGCTAAGTATTCAAATCATAAAATATATCGAAAATATTTTTAACCCAATAAACCTTGTAATTTCAGATCTCGATAAATATTTAAATGAATTTGATTCTTCTAATGGTGAAGTTTAGTAAAAAATTTAATTTTGAAATATCGATTCTTTAATGTTTTTAGTTTGACATATTTTAGTCATTCATGAACGGAATTTAAATATTGTGACTTATGATTCTATTTTTTGCTCCGACTTAATAAATAATAGAGATTTAATTAAACTTCAATAACTATAGTAGTAATATAAAGTTTTTCTAGTGTAGTATAGCTAATAAGATTTGATCTAAATGACAATAAATCATAAATATTATTTTAAGGAGTCGGGATAAGTGAAGCGACGCATCTTGGCTTAAAAGTAGTAAAAGTGAATAATTAAAAAAAACGAACAAAGAATTACTGGTATTTCCTCTATTCACTGATAATGCGACAATCGCGTATACAGCTGGAACTCTGCTAATTTAATATTACGTATGAGGTGAACAGAAGAACCAAAAGTCACAAGGCCATGATTATAGAAAACTCGGTAATGTGGACTTATTGGGGGGGGGGGCAAAAAAATCGATTTTTTGAAAAAAACCCTATAATATTGAAAGAAATGATTAAAAAAACCTTTAATAACAATGATGCCTATTTATTTTTATGTGAAAGGGGGATCTTGATTAGTCCTGGGTTTGCTTGTGATTTTTGTGGAGCTAATG
>SDVU01000770.1:0-10636 GCA_016256075.1 Dictyocoela muelleri | reverse complement strand
TGATTTATAATCAATCTATATAATATAAGTTTCTGAATAAATATATTGAAATTTCGGTTCATTCTGCATAACCGCCTCTTTCAGATTTCACGCTCTTTTAAAAAAATATAAAATTACAAAAACTAAATATTTATTTTATATAAAAATAAAAACATTGTTAAAGCGTTTACTATTTTCAATATTTGAAGCCCATATATATTGAATTATGTATTCAAAATGTTGTACTTAGCTGAAACCTACTTTAGAACGCATGAAAGACTTAGTTATTGACCACAATCCTTCTATATATTCATACTCAAAATATAGAAATATTGTAATCAATTACTAAGTCTTTCTTGCGTTCTAAAGTTAGTATTAGCAGAGTACAACATTTTGAATACATATTCGGAGAAAGGCAGTGTGTCTGTCCATGACCAAAAGGGGTCCTTACAACAATTTTATTTGAAAAAAGGCAAAAAAAAATTATGAATTTTGAAAATTGTTTGTTTTTCTGTGACAATTAACCAAAGACTATTTAATGCCATATTCGGCAGATATCTTAATATTCACTCGTCTTAGAAAAAAATTCCTAAACCTAAACTAATCAAGAAAGGTTTTTTTCAAGATATCAGGTTAACACTGTTCATACTGCCCCTTTTTATTTGGGGGGAGGGGAAGAAAAAGCCGAAAACAGAAGTATTTTAATCTGATAAATTAAAAATGTTTACATTTTTATTAAAAATAATAAATGATGGCATTTTAGAATTTATCATTAAAAAAAACCACTGTGTTCTGGTTATTCTTTCACCCCTCAAAAAAAATGCAGTATGAACAGTATATGATTCAGTATTTTATAAATGAAAAAATATAAGGAAAATTCATTTTTAACAGACCCTTCGTTTTCTACAATCTTAATTTTTACATCTTAAACATGCGCTAAGCATATATTATTGATTAAGGAAAACTTTTATTTAAACACCACACTTAGTACATTTCATATATTTTTAAACTAAACCCTCCTTCCTTAGAAATATTAAAGGATATCAAGTGCTTATAAAAGCCTGGGTGGTTATTTAATTTGATTAAAGAAACATTTCTCTCCTTATTTAACGTATTTTTATTCTATTTTTGTTTCTTTAAGGCCGTGTGACCGGGGAAAGGTATACCCGGTCACGCGGCCTTGGTTCCATAATTGAATATATATTGGCCTTAATTATTAAAAGAGTAAACGATTTAACAATGTTTTTATTTTATTTAAAATAAATATTTGGTTTTTGTAATTTTATATTTTTTTAAAAGGCGTAAAATCTGAAAAAAGGCGTATATGCAGCATGAACCGAAATTTTTCTTATTTTCTCATTACACAAAGAATTATCATATTAAATATAATGCTCGAATAAATATCCGACAGATTGTGAACTGTGCTGATTATACACCGTCCCAATCGGGAACTTTTCCAATTGTAAACTAATCCAAACGTAAAATCTTTATACTGTGAACTCTTAAAACTGTTAATATTCTAAATTAAATTTTTGGCGGTTTGCTGGTTTCGATATTTTTGAGAAAAATCGATGTTTTGATTTTTTTTACGCTTAAATGGTCAGACTCTCCAAAATTTAGTATTATCAATGATGAGATATAATTACCTGGTTATATATAATTACTTGGAGATTAATTGAGCATTATATATATAATCAATTTTTTTTCATTGTCTATTATTATACTTTTAAACAGATTATTATAATTTCGAGTGATCTTAGATTTCTCCTTATAAAAATATGCTTAGAAAATTTAATACTATATATAATCTGTATAAACATGCATATAGTTTCATATAGGCTTGCTTATTTAAAGAGGTCACAACGTGTAGTTCTCGGGACATATAGAGGGCCTTTAGCTTTCACTAAAAGTATAAGATCTGATAATTTAAGACAAAACACTGTAATTGTGATATGCTTAAATATTTTAAATATTGTATAAGTATATTAATGTGACTGCTAAGTCAAGGTTGTATATAATTTATATTGATATAGACACGCTTTACTGTTGTTTTAGCATTTCTAGAGCGGCTTTTATGCAATTGTATTGCTTAGAACAGTGATAAACGGGATTTTTACATATAAATAAAAACCCGAAATTCTCGAAATTTATGATAGCCTGTTTTTTAATATAAAGTATAATCGCGGGAGATTTACATATAGAAAGTAAGTATATGGTGAATAGAAAGAGATAGAAATAATGTTTTTAAATTGCTAGAAGAAAGTAGAAACACAAAATCAAGTTGAAGATTCATGCGATATAATGTTTATCCATGAAAGATAGAAATAACAGATATATGACATGTTTTCAGTGAGTATTTTACTCACAAAACAATTATAAACGTATTAAAGCCATCATCTACTAATTCTTTTGATCATGCGCCACCCATAGTTTATACACCAAATATAGAGAAATTTTGAAGCGATCTTATTTATTTTTATATAAAAAAAATCGAAACTGTTCCGATTTGGTAAAGTTAGAAAACTAAAAATTAAAAGAGCATAAGAAAAAGTACAAAAACAAAGAATATATATATTGTTTTTTTGGAGGTTTTTTTAGAATTATCCCTGATAATATTCCAAAAAATAAAATCTTAAAATGTTGATGGTTTGATATTAAAAATATTTTTTTTTAATATTTTTTATTAAATTTTAATAATATTTATAAATGGAATATAATAAAATAAATTTCTAGAGGACCCCTTTTTTGCTAAAATTTGTTTTAGCCTAACTTAAAATCCCTTTAGATCTGGGAAAAAACATTCATTTTAAATAATATTTCAACTTATTTAATAATTTCTCACCTATTAGCATATTTTGAAATAAAAATTTCAAATATCATATTGTTGACAGTTTATATGGGTCTTTCTTCTTACGTTTGCAGAAGATTTATTTTAGGGAAGGGAAAATTACTTTAGCAGGTGTACTATTGTTCAAATGTTTGTGAAAAGCCTAACAGCTTTTTGTAGTAGTTAAATTTTGATTTTAAATGTTCATAAACTAAGCTAAATTATTAATATATAATCAAAGTCTTTTTATCTTAAAATTAGTTTTTAAAATTCTAAAAACTGTCAAATAATTACTGTATCTTTTAATTGTTTTTATTTTTCATATACTTTTTCAATTGAATAAAACAATAAAAAATGCCAAAAAAAATATAAATTTATAAAAAAAAATAATAATAAATATTTTTAATATCAAACCATTAACATATTAATATCAAAAATTTTTAGGCATTTTTGCAGGGGAAATGCCGAAAAAAAGCCCCTTGAAAAGTGCCTTTGGCATTTTTCTAGCTGCTTTTTCTTATTGTGTCGGAAAGAGATAGTTATTTCTTTATAAAAACTTATCAAAATATATTTTCAGTATAAACCCTCCGGTGTTATACTGAAGTTATATTTTTTGGTAAGTTTTTAAAAGAAAAAACGTCACATGCAGAACTCAATAAAAAAAAAATATTCTTTGTTTTTGTACTTTTTCTTATGCTCTTTTAATTTTTAGTTTTCAAACTCTACCAATCTTAAAAAAAATATTATTTTTTAAACCCTTAATGAAAACATATATAAATTTATCAAATATAAGAATCTTAAATCTCTCAAAATATATAAGGTCAAAACAAAATGGCACGGAACATACTACAACGTTTTAATGTTATATCTAGTTCTAAAAAATGCCCGCTTTGCCGACGCGAAATGAAATTTTATGATTGCAAGCGCGAATATTTTTATTGAAGAACAGCTTGCAGAATGATTATACTAATTCGCAATCATTCTATTTTGCAGAAACTAAGAATTCAATATCGAAAATTTATTTTTTTTTTGTTATTTTTATTTTTATCGTGAATCTATGACGAAGAATCTCTTAAGAAATTTGAAAATTTCACGTACAACAATTATTGAATTAAAAAATCGTATTGAATCAAAAATAATCATTTTCAACAAAACGGAGTCGAAATTAGGAGGTGATAATGTGATAGTTGAGGCAGATGAATCTTTAATTGCGTCATCAAAATATGGATTTAGATACTTTCCTGAACAGACATGGGTGTTCGGTGTCGTCAATAGAGGAAGCGGCCGTGTTATATACGAGTTGTTAAAGACCGAAAACGTACGACTTTATAAAAATATTTTAAAAAAAATTACAGAGGAAAGTACAATAATAGTGAAAGACCAAGAAAAAGCCTATAATGAGATTAAGAATATCTGATTTAAACATTTTACTGTTGTCTCAAAGAAAATTTTGTTGATCCTCTAACTGGCGCCCATACATAGACTATTGAGAGTCTTTGGAATCATTTCAAAAAATAGAAACACATGGAATACGGAATAAGTAAGTCTAGGTGTTTTTATGTCAAATAACTGGCATCCAATCACATTAAAGGAGAAGGTATTTTGTTAGATTGGTTTCTTAAACTCTTTATAAACATAAGATAATCATTTTATTAAATAAATATGCCTCCATCACAGTTTAGCTTTAATAAAATTTCTACCTTTAAAAAAGACCTTCGATAATTACATTGGGCTCTTACAGACATCACAGCATGTCAGCATCGAGATACCATCGTTGCATCTCGATTTACTGTCGTAAACTGACAGGCTGCGCCAAATTCTTCCGAATGTCCGTCATGAATAATTATTTCATAATAAGCAGTATCAAAAATCATGAAATTGAGAAAATAAAAAATACGTAGAGTTTTACCTTAAAGACCATTACATTAGTGAAGATAAATCATTTTTCGAATAAAGTTTAGAAAAGATTAGAGTTAAATACACGATAGCCGGAACAGAAATTGAGGCAAATAGAGAAATACCTCAGATAAACAATTAAAATTGTGATATAAAATCTTGGATAGAAGAATTAAAACAGACATCAATTGTTTGTAGCTGGAAAAGGGAAACTTGTTTGGCTGTTTTACAATCTGTTTTGCCAATTTCATTGCTAGAACAACTTAAAGATAAAAATTCATTCGATACAAAATTAGATACGTTATTGAAACTGATATATCCTACAAAAAAAGCTAGAAAATTTAAAGGAAAACTAAAAGGTATTTAGCAGTCACATTTTTTGCATTTCTGAATATGCTAATTTTTTGGAGAAAAAAATTGCATAAACTGCAATATCAGCTCATTGGGTTAAATCAGTTCAAAATGAAAGGTTAGAAGAATATTTCTAAGATAATCATTGTGAAACAACAAGAAAAGAAGCTATAAGAAACAATTGGAACAAAAAATATAATTCTTTATAATAAATTCGCATTGAAGATTATGAATACACATTGCTCGCAAAATCAGAAAAAAAATATTTAAATAAAAAATAATAGCAATTTATTGATAATAACGATTTAAAAAATTATTCAAACAATCAAATATAACGGTGTTTATACCATAAAAGAGAATCGAATTCATCTGAACAGTGTAATTTTATAAGAAATACTCGAGAAATACGAAATATGAAAATTCGAGTTAAAAAAAAGTGTTAACATTAAAAAGATCGTTTTTTAGTTCTAGTGGAACCAAAGTCTCAAATGACCTATTAAAAATAAATTTTATTATAAAAAATCAACAAAAAATTGCTATTATAGATACAGGGTCGAATTTAAATTTAATTTCTGAAAAACAGATTAATGAACTCTCAGTTAAATCATACAAAATATATCATGATATTAAAATTAATGGAATTTATTACAAGAAAAAATAATTTGGAAATTGATTTTGAGTTTAAAGATTTTTCAAAAAATCATATTTCACATAGTGCGCGATTTTTTATTTTAAAAGAAGCAGATTTTAATTTAATATTTGGAAATAAATTTTTGGTTAATATTGATGCTCAAATTAATGTTTCAAAAAAATTATTAACCGTTAATGGCGTAAATATCAAAATACTCGATAAAAATTTGGATGTATGGAGAGAAAGTCCGAATATTGAATTTACAAATAAATTAAATTACTATATATTGTTTCTATTTCCAAAATATGGTTGACAAAATTACGTCAAATGAAAGAATGTCAAATCACACTTTAGGTAAAATAAATGGTATAGAACATACAATAAAACAAAAAAATACAGATATAGATATAAAAGCTGAACCATATCCAATTCCATATAAATTATATGATTCAGTTAAAAAAGAAATTTCGTGTTTGTATGAAAATGGGAAAATAGTAAAAAGTAACACAGTATTTTCAAGTCCTTTTTTTCCAATTTTGAAAAAGAATGGTGATATAAGGATAGTTACTGATTATATAAAATTAAATAGCATAACATATAAAGAATGTTATCCATTGCCAGATATTCAAAATATGTTGAGAATTTTAAAAGGATTAAAATATTTTTCCGCAATTGACTAAAACTAGGGTTTTTTTCAAATACCAGTTGCCAAAAGTGATCGTTACAAAACAAGTTCCGTTCTTCCATTGGGACAGTATGAATACACTGTTATGCTTTTTGGCCTTTCTGATGCTCCAAGAACTTTTCAGAGAGCAATGAACAAGTCATTCACAGACAAAACAAACATTAGAATTTACATGGATGATTTACTTATCCATAGTTTTGATCAAGAGAAACATTTAAAAGATCTTGAATATGTTTTTAAAGTCTTTATTTAAAATAATATTCTGTAAATTTCGAAAAATGTGTTTCGCTCAAACTGAATTAAAATATTTGGGTCATATAATTGACCAAGAAGGAATTATAGCAAATACAGGAAAATTTTCCATACCATCAAAAATTTACAAGTTAAAACTCATAAAGATATACAAAGAATAAACTGGTTGTTGGATGGTTCTGATCTTTCAACCATTTTTAAGTATAAAAATAAATTTTCCTACAAATAAATTAAAAAAAGAAACAAAACTTAAAAAAGTTTCAGAAAATGAAATTTCTTGAATAAAAAAATTGTTAGAAGAATTGAAACAGAATATCAAATTATACTATTCTCACTCAAATAAAAATTTCAAAATATATTCAAATGCATCCGAAGTCGGTTTTATTTGTAATTACACAGGATAATAAAATAAATGCTCTACATAGTGGAAAATTCTAAAAAATCGAAAATGAATACAGTGTATGAAAGAAAACTTCTAGGTATTATTGAATACATAAAATTTTTTAGAAAGGTGTTGTACGGAAATAAAATAAATATTTTTACAGATCATCACAATATGACGGCCCTAGTTTCAGGAAATACATTTCGTTTATAACGTTGGAAAATACTTTTACAAGAATTCAATATCGAATGGGATTTCATAAAAGGTAGAAAAAACGCTATTGCAGATATACTCAGTAGATCGAATAACGAAGTTTTTTCCTAAATTTTCTGCATAATCCAGACTCAATAAATTTATTAAAAAATAATTAAAATTTTAAATATAATGATAAATTCATAGAAGTTTTAAAAAGGAAATTTATTCTCGGCAAAATTTAGAAAAATTTGCGAAAAAAGATACATCGCAAACTTGGCCACATGAGTTTAGATAAAACACTTGGATTTGTACAAAAATATACTCCCGAGGAAAATTTTAGTTTAGCTAAAAAAACGATTTTTTTAAATCAAAATCTTAACTATCAATTTAATTAATAGAAAATACACAAGATATTGAATGTTTAAAAAATTTAAAAAAAAATTGAATTAAGAATGAAGATTAAAATTAAGCCAGGAGAGCAATTTTTCAAAACCCCTATTTTTATAATAATAATATTGATTTTATGGAAAAAATCTTTAATTTAATTAAGATATAATTAATAAAAAAGCTTTAATACTTCTTTATAATTAATTTTTATTTTTTTATCTGTTTTTTTATAAAATTTAATAAATATTTTTTTTTGATTTTTTTTTCATTGAGGAGATTTTAGTACAGATATGTTCGGAGGTAAATTTCAGTACAGATCCAAACACTTTATCTAATAAAAAAATTAAAGAACACTTAAAAATTAAAAACTGAAATTAAAAAAATTACTAAAAAATGTCAAATATGTATGACACATAAACCAAATAAAAGAAAAACACCAATTTATTTTAACAGACATATACCGGCTTACGCTCCTTTTATTAAATTATGAATAGACATACTAGGTCCTTTAAATATTAAAAAATTCAATCATAATTTTAGAAGACAAATTTTATTTTTTAAATTGCACAGATATTTTTCCAGATATACTAAATGTTATGCTACAATTTGCATTTCAGCTCAAAATATATCTGAAATATTTAAAAAATATTGGTTAAAACACTTTCCAATTCCAAAAGAAATTATAATGGACAATGGAACACAGTTTAGAAGCTCCACATTTAGCAAAATTCGTAAATCAAATAATATCAAGGCTTTTTAAACTTTCTTATTCTCCCCAATAAAATGGTATTTCTGTCGGTTAAATCAAAAGATATTAAACGCTATTCGAACTTTTAAGGGAAATGATTTTGATAAAGTTTAAAAAATAATATGGCAAAGTTTAAATTTAGCGCCAAATTGATCAACCGAATTTGCACCTTTATAAATTATAAACTGTACGGATATTTATTCCAAAAATTCAATTAAAAATTTAAAATAAATACTAAAGGTTTCTAAAATTAAAGCTGAGGCTGAGTCCAAGAAAAACATGAATAAAAGTTTTAAATAAAAGATTTAACTCGCGTCAAAAGATTATATTTAAAAAATAATAGAAGAATTGATAAATTAGACTCTATTTGGATAGGTCCATTTGAAATAAATGAACACCTTGGAAATAAATTTAAAATAATGAATTAACGGAAATATACATGAAGTAAGTGTTAGGAATGTTCTCTTGGATTTAGAGGAGGAGTATGATGTTGGAATGTCAAATAACTGAGATCCAATCACATTAAAGAATGATGTTTTTTAGATTGGTTAGTTAAACCCTTTATAAACATAAAAGAACCATTTTATTGAATAAATATGCCTTCATCACATTTTAACTTTAATAATAATTCTACTTCCAAAAAGAGACCTTCGAAAATGAAATCAGGCTCTTACAGACATCACAGCGTGTCAAGATCGAGCAACCATCGCTGCATCTAGATTTACAGTTGTAAACTGACAGGCTGAGACGGATCCTTCTGAGAGTCCGTCACTGGGCTTGACAATTATCGCCAAGTATTTTGTTTCTTTCGTAATCATAAGAACGTTACATTTGAAAAATTATTGTCAATTTTGAAATAAATTGATTTTTTTATTTATTTTTTTTCATAAAAGTAAAAATTCAATTTTAAAATTATAAATGCGCATTTTTCGTATTTTTCCAGTTTTTTCAGATTTGGTAGAGTTCGAAAACTAAAAATTAAAAGAGCATAAGAAAAGTACAAGCACAAAGAATATGTATTTTCTAATGTGTTTTGCAAGAGATGGTTATTTTTTCAATTCTATAAAAATTTTTACTAGAAAGATAAATTTTTCACATACTGGAAAATTGAACTTTTTAGTAAAAATTTTTATAGAATTTAAAAAATACCCATCTCTTGCAGAACACAATAAAAAATACATATTCTTTGTTTCTGTACTTTTTATTATGCTTTTTTAATTTTTAGTTTTCGAATTTACCATTTTGGAACAGTTCTAAAAAATCTGTAATGATAAATATAGCAGCGTCCTAAGATCTTATGCAAATATTATATTTGTAAAGAATTAAATACATTGTATGCTTCATTACAAATAAAAGCATGAATTTAGATATATATTTCTTAAAAAAAACATCTATTTTTCAAAAAAAGAAAAAAACTTGCACCTTATTATAATTTTACTTCTAAATAACAGAATATTTGAGGTTGTTAATGTAAAAAAACTATAAAATATTAACTGGATTTAAATGGAAATCTTAATTACTTAAAAACGCAAAAAAAAACTTCATAAGATTAGAATGATTTTCAATAAAGTTCGTGCTTTATACGCGCACATAACAGATTTTTTAACATTAACTTTAATATATGCCATAATTTTTCTCCCGGTGAAAAAAATATTTGTCAATTACAATTATTCAAAGAAATAAAAACCTATCCTTGCGTTGAACGCTCGTTTCAAGTAATTTCTCTACTGATTGGGCTCTTATTGTGATGAAAACTCTATAATAACAACATGTATTGTAAGATTATTCCATTATTTTTAAAAACTATGATAAACATACTCATACGTAACTCTTTACCATCTTGTTCGCTAAATCTCGTTAAAATTATTTTTTGTTATTTATTTAGATTGACTAATTTATAAACTTGCTTATATATAAATAGTATAAAAAACTGGCGTATGCCGTCAGGGTTCGTTTATATCTCAGTAAGTATTCAATAATGTTTTTTTAAGCCCGAAACTTGAATAATTAGAGTTCATCTTTACACCTGAATCATTAATAAAATATTTTGAATTTCTTTATTTAACTTGTCACTATTATTATTTACCATGTCCTTACAAATTACATTTCTTTTATATTTCAAAAGGGGGCTTATTCAAAATTTGGAAATTTATAATATTCCAAGGTAGGGGGTCATAAAAAATTTAAAAAAAATATATATATATATTCTATCATTTAAGATATAATGGTAATATTTTTTTATTTAATAAATATTTCTAATAACTTATAAATTCCTATATTATTTGAAAATAGAGTTCGTTTTA
>SDVU01000769.1:0-10672 GCA_016256075.1 Dictyocoela muelleri | reverse complement strand
AAGGATTTCAACGACTTAGAGACACCAACTCTCTGATTATAAAATCTTAATTAGTAAGAGCATAGAGTATGCTACTTATTAGATATAAGCATAAAATCTAGTGATAAATTTTAAAATATAATTAATATTAAAAATACAAAAAAAATATATATTTACTAAATTAAATGCGAACCACCGAATTAGTAGATGTATATATATATCTTTGTTTATTTTACATTAATTATAGATTAAAATTTATCACTAGATTTTACGATTATTTAAAATTAGTAGCATACTCTATGCTCTTACCAATTAAGAATTTTTAATTTGAGAGAGAGGGTCTCTAAGTCGTTAAAGAACCAATCATATTTCAAATAAAAACAAGATTTATTTGTGAATATATTATAAATCGAGAATAAATAAAAAAACAAATATAATCTGTATACGTGTTTAAAGCGATAAGAAAGTTGTGTTTGATAAAATTTAAACATTGATAAAATATTGTGACGAACTGAACATTATCATAAAAACTATTTAAAGATAATAGCAAGAATAAAAAAATCGAATTCCTAAATAGAATAATAAGATGTTTTAAATTTATATTGGAAATAAATATAAAAAACTTTAAATTAAAAGAAGCGCCAAGCACAAAGAATATACAAATATATGATAGTTGTGAGGCATGCTTCGTACATTTGTATTACTTATAAAGCAATAGTCTAACAATTGGACTAATAATTACCTTGCTTAAAGATAAGAAAGTAAAAAACAGTATAAATAACGGATTGTTATAGATTGTAAGATTCAAATGACCGAAAAGATAAATAACTGAAAAAAGAAATTTATAATTTTTATTTATGAAAATTTAGAATTTTATGATATTATAACCATTTTATGAAAAAATAAATTATCATTTTTTATATTATTGTATTTAATTAACTATTTTAATTATTCAAAAAAATTTGTCGTTTTTATCTAAAACGACAAACTTCAATAAAAAAAAAAACAACTTTTTTGTTTTTTTCATTAGGGAATTGATTCTACCTATAGTTCTTAGATTATGTACAGAACTGATTCGTCTTTCTGTGACCAGTTATACGCATAAATCTATATTCTGATGTACATGTTATTCAACTAACTTTTTTACAACTTCTATATCTCAGTTATATCTCTTTAAAACATGTTTGCCAAATAAGTAAATGTATTTTTATTTCTTATTTGTACTTTTAAATATTTTTTTTTTATTTTCTCTATAAAGTGCTATTAATAAAATAAAAGTATAAATTTCATAAATAAATATTTTCATATACTATATTATGTATTCTTATTTAATCTTATGATATAGCTTTTTTTTCTCTAATATAATATACTTTATAAAATATAATATCTTAAGTATCGTTTTTTTTGAATATTATTGTAGATTTATAGTAATAATCCTATTACTTGATTTTATATATAGTATATTTTATACATATATATGTAATACTAATTTTTTGTATCATATTTATATTTAATTTAACTGAAAGAGATTTGATAGTGATAAATTTCTGTTTTAGAACTTTCTGATTTGTCTTATTAATAACGATATTTCGTTTTTTTCCTTTTTAACTATATAGCTTTTTATTCATTAAATAAAGTATAATTGTAATAATATAAATTATACTACTCTTATCTAAATGATTATGTTTTCTCTTGCTAGTTTGATATCAATTCGATGCATTCAAAAGCTATAGCTGATTAAGTCAGCTGAATCTCCAGGCTATTGCCGTATGTCTTTTATAATAAGCATATAAAAGAGACTTGCACCCGCATGTCCCCTAAGTCTTTACATAACCAAAAACCAAAAACCTAACCCTAACGAAACAAAATCTTCATGTATGTATTTTGTAATTATTTTTGTAATAAAATTTTTGTCTTATAGATCTGAATTTGGGTTACTATCAGATTATTATGAAAATATTTAATTAAATATACAAGTTTTATTGATAAATGAGCAATATGAATATGTTCGTATGACATTTTGTACGACAAATGCGCCCAAAGGTTTTCAGAGGTCTATGTAGGGTACTCTTGATAAAATATAAATTGTCAAAATATATTTAGACGATGTATTGATACATAGCAAAAAAATCGATGATAACAAAAATACATATAATTGGAGTATTAAAGCGACTAAATGAAACGGATTGACAATAAATTAAGAAAAAAAAGTAAATTCTGCAAATGCTTATATAAAATATCTTAGTTATTTATTACACTAGAAGGATATTACCCGAATCTTAAAAATTGATATATATAAACAGATAAAAACAACAAATAACAAGAGACAACTACAGCTATAATTGGAACTATAAATTGGTATAGACCTTTTTTATTCAATATAAGTAAAGAAATAATATTCTTGACAGATTAGTTAAGAAATGATATTAAGAAATAAACATTGAACTAACTAACTTGGTAAAAAATCGTTATTTATGAATGAGAATCGAATATTCTCAATACTATCATATTCAATTTTAATTGAGTTTTTTTTATTAGAAGTTGACGCACATGATGTTAGAATAGGTGCTGTTATTTATAAAAAACATAGTATTTAAGAATTTTTTCAGTATTAAAAGAATAAAGTAGAGCTAAATTATTCCATAGTAGAAAAGAAAACTTGTGCAATATTTGAAGCTGTAAAGAATTTAAAACAATACTAATCGACGTTAATATAGAATGATCACTGATTATAGAAATTTATTACATAACAAAAAAAATTCACGCGATAATTAACAAATGGAAATATTATTTTAACACATATTACAAAAATAAATTATATTTATAGAAAGAACAATATTATTGTAGATTTATTATCTCGACTCGACACAAAAATCATCGCGCCTTTAATAGATATTCATAAAGAAACCAAAATTCTTATAATTCGTGAAATACATGGACATTCTCCGCGAATATTAAGAACTTTTAGAACAGTAAAAGGAAACAAAAATATTGAGGTATCTATAATAAAGTTAGAAAGAAATATCTAAGAATAGAAATGTAGAAATAAAATACCCATGATAAAAATAAGTATGGAAAAATTTATGGTTCCTTAGATTTATCTGCACCATTAGAAATGTCTTCATCGGACATAATCATACTTTTCAAATACAATAATTTTCAATACTACTAAATCAAATAAAAATTTTAAATACTTACAATAACAGATATCTTTACGAGATCTTTGAAAATTCCTTTATGCGAGGAATTAGAACTGAATAAATCTTTTAAAAATGTTTAAACTTTATTTTAAGAAGATTTTAATTCCTAAAAATTTAATTACTGACAATATATCACAATATATTAGTCTAAATTTCTGCTAAATACATACTGATTCTTAAAGTAGCCATATTAAAACAAGCACATTTAATTCGACAGCAAGCGGTTTTTCAGAAAGAATATATCAGACAATCTTAAAAGTATTAAAAATTTATAAAAATCTAACTTTAAATAAAATTATAAAAAAAAAACTAATTTAAACGGAACTTATAATATTGCTATTAAAGATAATCCGCTTTATAAAAAAAAATTATAAAAATAATCCAGATAGTGATAAAATAAAAAAGATAAGACAAATGAATAACGACAACCACAAAAATAATTTAAGCAAAATAAATGAATTAAGAAAACATATTGATTATAAGATTGATGATTATATTTTGACAAAAACTTGCTTTGAGGGAAATTAGAAGATATTATTGTCATTTTCCAGTGTATAACAAGCCTAGAAGATGTCTCTGATAAGTTGAGACCATCTGTGGTATAAAATTAATCTTGTTTCTAAATTTTTTCTTTCTTTGAAATTGTAATTTCTAAAGTTATTTTTATAATTTTTATTAAGACATAAATTGTTATTATATTTTGTGAAGATTTCTTGTTAACCATTTTATTAATTTTTTGTTTTAAATATTTTTAGTATTCAATCAGATACTTATTTAAGAGAACCAGTTATAAATCTTCAACTGTAGATATGTTATCTACCTCAATATTATACACCAATAATTTTAAAACATATATCTAAATATAAACAATATTTTTAACAACATTGAAAACTTTGTCTTCATTCTCATACACGGCATTCTAACAATCTCAGAAACTAGAATGTCTTGATATTTTTAATATTTACTATAAATTTACCATTTAGTTTATCAATCTGAATAATATTTTTAACGAAAATTATAGATATTGTAAATGGGCTATAATATTTTAGCAATAATTTCCCTTTGATCGTGTTTTTTTATAAAATCTTTCTCATTTAATTTATATGAATATTCCTTTCTATTTTTATTTATTTTTTTATTGGTTATATTTCTTTTAAAATTATCAATTGATTTTCTTTGTTTTAAATTTATAGATTCAATTATAATGTATTTATTAAATATTTCAGCTGGAAATTTTAATTGCCATGCTATAATTTTCATTTAAATTTTTCTTAATTATGGGAATTATTTTTTGTATACTATTGCCATTATATTTTCTTAAATTTTAAGAATTGTTTGATTAAGTCAATCGGAGATTCCATTTGCAGTTGTATTATAGCTAGATATTTTAATATGCTTCATATTATTATTTTTCATAAATTCATTAAATTTCATACTTGTGTATTGCTTTCCATTATCACTTATAAGGACCCTTGAATTCCATAATCTAAAAAAAATTTTGAAAACCATTATCTAAAATATTTAAACTAATAATTGACTTAAATAAGTATATATCTGTAAATCTAGTAAAAACATCAGTTATTGTTGTTGCTAATCAAAATGTCCCTCCTAACCAAAATGCCCCCTTTAACCAAAATTTCTCCCCTTTTACAATTTAATTTGAATTAAAAAATTTAATCAAGAAAATTTTAGATATCAAATTATTAAGGTACCCTTGCGAACCTAAATGCCCCACCTATTTTGAATTTAAAAATTGATTTTTATATATTAAATTTGATATTAAATGTCAATATTTGTCACACCCTAACCAAAATGCCCCCCCCCCAAATTTCTATTAATAAATTATTTAAAAAATTCAAAAAAAATATTTCCTAGATAATATAAATTATTGAAATCAAATGAGGATTTTTTTTAATTTTTATATTTCTTACACTTATGTTAATTTTTAATTTAAAAGTAACAACTTTTATAAGAAATAAAGAAACAAATGCGTTTTACTAGATTAAAGAATAGGAAATAAATAAAATTAATTTTTTTTTTCTTTAATTCATTTTGTTTTTTCGCAGTAGTTGACTTGTCTTTTGATCTCTAATCGAAACAAAATCATCAATAGTATTAATCAAGAAAAGGTTTTTTCTAGATAGATACTGTCTAGTGGGGTAATCTTTCTACATCGACAGACATTATATGGTTTCAAACATTTCACTACATCACCTTGATTCAAAGAATATTGCATATTGGCCTCAACCTCTTGTCTATATCTTTGCGAATATTTTACTAAATTAATTCTTGCAGTATTGATAAAATCACTGAATGTATAATTTCATTTTAAAAAAATGTGTTTTCATAATTTTTAAACAATAAAAATGGTTTCATCTTCGTAGCTGTATGTACATTATTATTGTAAAAATATACAATTATGTTTAATATTTCGGTCTATTTCTTATCATCGTTTTATAATGTTTTCCTTAATCGCACCTTAATTGTTCGATTAAATCTTTCAATATAGCCTTTTGACTGAGGATGGTAAGGCCTACTATGAATCAATATAACATCAAATCGTCTGCAGGTGCTTTTAACAGTTTCGATTTCGAATTAAACACCGTTATAAGAATGTAAAATAATCATTTGCCTTCTAAATAAAAATGCTTTTCTAGAATCTATAAAAAGGACTCTGATGAATTGTTTAAAGCCCTTTAACACCATCTGAATTTTAAAAAGGAATCGAACATTGAGAAAATATATTTATATAGATTATTTTCATCACTGTATTGGCGCATATCAAATGTATCTACAATGGGTCATTCTCTCGGATAAGTTGAAAGAATAAGTCTTATTTCTGGCACGTAAGTGAGAAGTCTATCTAGTTGGCAAAAATTACATCTAGCAACAAACTCTTTTATTTTACTAAAACAGATACCGTCATAATTAGCAGATATTCTTAGTTAAAGCCTCTTGCACATACATGATATAATTCTTGATTTTCTTTGATAATTCTCTCAATTTTTGCTCTTGAATTCACATATGAATTCTTTATTGATATCAGAAGCTCTTTATTTTAATTTTCCATTTTCAATAATAAAAATTACTACTTTTCGTCTCAAACTACGCCTATCCATTTAAGATAGCCGACTGTTATAGACACTAGACGATAAATAATTATGATATCTTTTTTTTCGATTTCATCTTTTATAAATATTTTTTTCATGGGTGTCCTTCGAATTTTAAATGTATATAAAAACATTTTCATCAATAATTGATGCATAAAGACAGTAAATAAAAAATAAAGTCTAATAACCAGGTGCTTATAACATTATGAACTGATTTAAAAATAGAAATGCTGTTGCTAATTTCATTAATAGACGAGGTAAAAACATAATTAAACACTCTATTACTATTAGCGGTGTATTAAATTCAAATGACAGAGTATACTTGTAAGACTAGCCAAATAGGACAATTAATGATAGAAGCTATCTAAGGTGTAGGGCAAACGAAAAATAAACCGGGCATAAAAACAATGATAGAAAGTTAAATAACGAAAATATTAAACAAAAATACATGATAAAGGCATGTAAGAAATAAACATAGTGTTATGTGTAAGGCCAGTGTTTGGATATCCTAAATAACAATCTAAAAAAATATTGAGAACTGTGGTCAAAAGAAATAGGCCAAAATAAAAAAGTAAAAATAAAAAGGCCAAAAGAATAAAGTAAAAAGAATAAAGTAAAAAGAAAAAAATAAATAGAATAAAGTTAAAATAGTAAAGTCATAATAAATTTCGGTATGACAAAATATCTAATCAAACAAAAATATTCGAAAAAAAATAAATTAAAATTACTTTTAAATTCAATTAAATTTCATAATAAATTTTTTTTTCAATTTTTTAAAAAATTTATTTACAAAAATTTTGGAGACATTTTGATTAGGGTGTGGCGAATCGTGATTTAATATCAAATTTAATTTATAAAAATCAATTTTAAAATTTAAAAAAGAGGGGGACGTTTTTGTTCGAAAGGGTACCTTAATAATTTGATATCCAAAATTTTCTTGATTAAATTTTTAATTAAAATTAAATTGTAAAGGGGGGGGATTTTGGTTAAGGGGAACATTTTGATTCGCAACAATTGTTAATAAGAAAAAATTTTTCATAATATGGATTTTGTTGAAAATTGTTGTTTAGAAGAAGACAATTATATCACTAGATATTTTTCTCTCATGGATACTCTGATTCTACAACGCCTTTTATTTTACAATATTTAATTTTATCTTCAACATTTCGTCTACAGACAATACACTGTTTTAATGCTTTCACCACATCGTTAAAATTAATGAGCATGCAAAGATTAAGATTAAAGGTTTTATGTTTTAAAAAGCCCCAGGATGACCCAATTCAACGTGTTTCATTAGGATATTTATGTCATTATAAAATTAGAATTTTAATATATTGTTATATAAATATTCTTGACGTAAAATCTGTCGCTTTATTTTTAGGTTAAAAAAAGCGATATGTTATTGAGTATTGGCTTAATTATTGCTTCCATTTATTGATTCTAGATCTAGGATATTTTGCCATAAAGGGGGTTTCGGTTATCAGTTTTTATAATAATTTTCCGATTAAATAAAATTGATCTGAATCCAAAATAGTTCTATATATTATATAGTCTCTTTTTCGACAATTGAATAATTTATTTCGGCTTCATTTAATTTATAACTATATAATCTTAAAATTTCATGTTTTGATAAGCAATCCTTTCTATTCCCGATCACATGCGTCAGTTTCAATGTAAAACATGTTTGTAAAAGTCTGGGTATGATAATTTCTGTACAAACGATTTCATCGCAAATATCTTTAAGTTTAGATCGTATTGCAAGAAATTCATTATATACTAGTAAATTTTCCATTAATTTTTTTTGTTAAAAGTAAAATATTGTTGCTTAATTTATTTATGAATAATCGGATCCAGATGAGAGTCGTATAAAGCTTCTGTAATTGTTGCTTTGTTTCAGGAAATTTTATTTTTCTTTATAACTCGAATTTATCAACACGAAGAAAATAGCCTTGAGATGAGATATAATGATGAGATATTTAATTTTTTCTTTAAATTTTTGTTTTTTTAGAATAATACACAATCTTCATATTTAAGTCTTCTGCATACTTCAAAAATATGGGGTTTCATGATCTTCTAGTTTTGTCCTATGAATCAAAATATCATTTAAATAAACTTTAACATTATTTAGGTCATTAATAATCTATGTATAATTCTCTGAAAAGATCGAGGTGCATTCGTAAGCACGAATCGCATTCTTAAATATTCATATTGTTCATTTAATATCTAAAAACTTGTATATTTAATTGAATTTTTATGCATTGATATCTGATGATATTCTATATTTAGATCTATTGTGCTAAAAATATTTGATTTAATAAATCTATAGGACATTCATGTAAATTTAGACAGGAAAAATTTTACTTTATATTTAATTTGTTTAAATTGCTATAATCGACTAAAATCGTAATTTCCATTTTTTTTGAGAATAAAGAACGCTGGTGAGCAAAAGTGGGAAATTGATCTTTGTATCATAATATTTTCTAAAAGGGGATTTAAATGGCTTTTTGCTTTATTATAAAATAAGAATTGTACTGAATATGGTTTTTTAACAGAAATGGGTTCTCTAATTAAAATATCTCATGTTTTCCAGATAAATATTTACCAGAATTATCGCCATCTATAATCTTACTTATTTCTCGTTGTATTTTAGTTGTTTTTAAGTTTAAAATAATGTTAGTGTTATCATAATAGAATTGATTAGAGTTCAAATGAATGTAAAACCGGATAATTCTAAAGTATTATGATTTAATGATATATTAGCTTTGTTGTTTATCAAAAACTTATTTCCGTAATTAAGTCAATGGGAAGATTGTTAATTACAAAAAAACGATATTGAATTGTGCATATTTGTTTTTTTAAAATTTTATCTATGATTTAACGATTTCATGAGATTCTATGGTATATTTTGATGCAGTTTTTAGAATAATTTTAAAGAATTCATTTTCTAAATTCATTTTATTACACAATTCGGTGTTTATAATTGAGTGGGTAGAACCAGTGTCTAAAATACATTTAATTTTTTAGACCGTTTATTTGACCTTCTAAAATGATTGAAACTGAGTTTTCGAGTTCATCGGTATTTATCATGAAGGTTTTTTTATTTTTCGAATTTTTATTTGTTTCATCTAGTGCACTACATTCTTATGTTTCATGTGAATTTAATTTATGATATGTGCAATATTTCTCATAAAAATTCCTTTTAACATCAGGTATTTTATCATGATTATTTAGTTTTTTATTGTTTATAATTTCTCTGTTAGAAACTATTTCTTTTTCAGGTGTCTTATGTATCTTAATATTTTTTCTAGCCATACTTTTCGAATTCATCCGTCTTTATACGTATTTCATTTGCTAGATTTAAAAAAAAAATTTGATTCTAATAGAATTTTCTTTCTTTAGAGAACAAATTATTAGATTCTATAATTTCGTTTATAATACGGCTTCACTCGTGAAAATATACATATAATGTGAAATAATATTCTTGTTTTATTTTCAAAAACTTACTCTGTGTCGTTTTGCATAATCTTTATTATATCGTATTTTAATAATATTATTCAAAGCTTCATTTGAATCTTGACTATTTTCAATTTTGTCTTTGTATTCATCAGATAATAATGCCGAATAATTGATATAAAACCGTTTTTGGGGCAAAACTGCAAGGAACTCACTTTAAAAAAATCTTATAAATTTTGAAAAAAAATACATTTTTTTCTCTTTACTAAAAGCAACTAAAAGTCTGAAGAAAGTTTTTATTAATAAAATTCTTGTCTTATATTGAAGATACATTTTTCTCCACGAAAATTCAGTAATGAAATCTTCCATATTTTTGATCATTTACATCATTTGGTCGATATTTAGTTTTTAGATGCGTCCATAGATTCTCAATAAGGTTAGTATGTTCTACATCGGAATTTGTAAACTCTTGAGAATGATTTATTTAAAAATGAGTACATTTTGAATTTTCAACTGATTTGGATATGATTGATAATCGTCAGTTTTAATAATTGTACCAGGATGAACGTTTTTTTTCTAAAGATTTCTTCCATAGTCTTTATTGTTCTATCCGGTTGAAGTATGAGTATGTATGGTGTTCCATCTGACTCTTCGATCATCCCAACAATTCACTGCGTATTTTTAAAATCTTCAGGTGTTGATGAAGATTTTATATGATCATACACCTAAAAATAGCAGTTTCAACGACCTGAATTTTTTACTCAACTCCACCTAACATTCCTTGATTTTTTTTAATTCCTTAGCCAGATAGCTCAGTGGTTAACACTCTTGAATGTAAAATTAAAGTAGCGGTGTTCGAATCCCGCTGACGTCACTCTTTAATAAATAATGAGGGAATGACATTAAGCGGTCATAACTATAGAAATATAG
>SDVU01000768.1:0-10672 GCA_016256075.1 Dictyocoela muelleri | reverse complement strand
TGGAACAACTGTATATTAATACTATATTTCTATAGTTATGACCGCTTAATGTCATTCCCTCATTATTTATTAAAGAGCACTTGGAAGACTCAGTTAAGGTAAACCGAATAATTTAGGTCATTCAGGATGATTCGAACTTATAAACAATTTTTTTTTCAATGTGTTTTTAACGTAATTGATTAATTTATAATTTTCTTTTTGTGTCCTTAACTTTTTAAAATGGTCTTTTGACTCTATCATTTAAAATTCTCTTTAAAAGGAATATACTTTAAAAATCAAAAAATTAGAAAAAAAATATAATTTATACTTTTTAATTCACAATAAATATAAACCTTATTTTTTAATTTAACCGCTACAAGGAAATTAATTTTTCACGATATTTTTAATTTGTTTAACCTGAAACACTTACTCCTTTTTTATATTTATGAAAATGACATGGAAATATTATGACAGGTGTCAATACAAAAACAAATAAAAATAAGAAATTTTTGAAAAGGAAAAACAAGAAAAAGATAAAAACCAATTCATTAGCTTCTCAAAAGGAGAAACATATTTATAATAAACAAATACCCGATTTAACTAAAATGGATAATGAAATTTTTGCAAATATCTACGAAAATCAGATAATTTTTGAGTCGATGCCAACCTTAAATGAGACTAAAACAAAATCGAATATTGATTTAATCAATAAAAAACCGTTTCAGAATGACATTTTGAATTTAAAAAATGAAAATTACGAGAATAAAGAAGTTATGAAAGATAAAAATGTTATTAGGGATTTATCTTTAATAAAAAATGAATCTGTGAGTATAAAAAATAAATATCAAAAAGAAATCTCTATTTACGACGAAAACCTTTTGAAATCTCAATTATCAATCTTATCACAAAAAACCAGTGATACCTTAACATCCGAGAATTGCAATAATGTGGAAAATAAGGTAAAATTTTATTCTTGCGACCAAATTCAAAATATCGATTTTGAAATGGATAAGCGAAAAAATAATTTTAAGCCTATTTCTAAAGAACGAAAAATAAAGCCAAATAAACGAAGTTTAACAATACATGATTTTAAGTCCGATGTTCATATTGTTTATAAAGATCCGTTTGAAGCAAATAAAAGTAAAAAAGGGTTTCTTACCCAAATTTTGTTCCGTCTGTTCGGTGGTTGGTTTATAAAAAATTAAAAAAAAATATTCCGTAACATTAAAATATGAATTTCATAAACGTTTTTTGTATTTAGCCAAGTCTGTTATTCTAAAACTTCAGTAGTCTAATTTTAAAAAAAATATAAACTTTGTAGATTTAACCTTAAAATAATTTAAAATGTAAATAATTGATCCAAAAATAATAATTATTGGTATTCTATCTCCATAACGGGTAAATATTTTACAATAAAAAATAACATATAAAAATCGGTTTCATATTTAAGCTTCCCGTGATTTGTTACTATTGCGTAGAGTACATTTAATTCATTTTAATTTCTTACTTGATATGCAGAATATCAAATTCTGATCAAATTTACAATTTGATATTTTGTATATCAAGGAAAAAAATTAAAATGAATTAAATACACTCTACCTAATAGTATCAGATCACGGAAAGCTTAAATATGAAATATTTTTATACTGTAAGATACTGACCTAATATGAACATATAATGTCTATTTTCTATATAATTAAAATCATTTTTTCATACAAATAAACTCGTTTTTATACAAGTTGTTTTTTAAACCAGCTTCTCCTATAATTAAGAAATGCTTTCATTATACATAACAGTTCTAAATATCGAAAAGAATCGGAAATAACATTAATAAGTATATGACATTCAAATGAGAAAAATTAATTAAACAGCCTGGTAATTCCAGTTTCGGAAGATTTAAAAAATGAATATCACAAAAAGTTGGTAATTGAGAACTTTTTTATTAAATAAATGAAATTCAATAAAAAATTCAGGACCAATATTACATCTATCAGCGATATTTCGAAATTAATATTTATTTTATCTTAATATAGCTTTTTTCATATAGAGTTTATTTTATTCCTACAAAATAATAATATTTAAACCTGAATTTAAAGCTATTTTTTACTCTTCTTATTATTTAAATTAAAAATTCCTTAATTACCTAAGAAGGCTAAATTTAAAAAATAACAAAAAAATATTTAATTTCCTTAATATAATCTTTTTGCAATATTTAAGGTTCTTTAATATGGATATTTCACCTTCTACTCTTTAAATTTCATAATAAACATCCTAAATGTTATTTATGATAATTAAGACACTATATTTTAATGGCTTTACAAATAATCGACAAGAATAGCGTCTCTATAATATTATTAGTCTATTTAATAATATTAGTCTATTTAATATTTTTTTTATATTTTAGAATTTTGAATATGTTATTTTTACTTTCAAATAAACTGAGTTAAATTGATAATTAACAAACAGTAAGACTGTTTAAAAACGAATAATAAAATAATTATAAAATTTATAAGAAATAAAAAGAAAATGGTAAGATGATTTTAATATGGCTATAATAAAGTCTTTGTTTTATGTTTTTAATCTAAATTTATGTCTTAAATTTAGGATTATGTCTTAAATTTAGAATTATTTTTCAATTTTAGAATTAAGATTAAATTTAGAATTAGGTCTCAAATTTGAAATTAGGTCTCAAATTTCATCTTTTTATAAAAATTTAATACTTTATATCGTATTTTTATAAAAATTTAATACTTTATTTCATCTTTTTATAAAAATTTAATACTTTATATCGTATTTTTATAAAAATTTAATACTTTATATCGTATTTTTATAAAAATTTGATACTTTATATCGTATTTTTATAAAAATTTAATACTTTATATCGTATTTTTATAAAAATTTAATACTTTTATCGTATTTTCTCGTATTGACAGTTAATTCGCCGATTTAGGTTGTTTTAAAATGTTATTTTTTAAAAAATAATCATAATTCTTTATTATGTTCATTTTTATCGCGACTCTATTTTGTAAAGCTGTTGAAGACGGGAGAATAAGAGACATTGTAATGAAATCGGGTGAATTTGAAATGACAATTAGTATTAAAGAAGAAATTGAAAGTTTTGATCTTATTAAAGATTCGTTTTTTGTAAATGCAAAAGTTATACCACTCGGGTTTGATGTAATCGTGGATGCTGAAGAGAAAGACATTAAGTTTAACGTAATTGGCCGAAATATAATTATTACTTATGAGAATGAAAAATTTGGCTTTAAAATAAGAAGTGAAATAAAAATTAACGTTCTTGGAGGAGAATTAAAAACAGTTATTACTAACGGATTTGGTGTTGGTAAAAAACAAACTGAAGTTCAAATAAGAATGAAGACGAAATAAATAATTATTTATGTTTATTTTTATTTTAACTTTTTTAAATTGAGTTTTTTAATAATTTTATACTTTTTATGGTAATAAAAAAATTTTAAAGTTATTTATTAATCCTTAATATAATTATGATTATATTTAATTCTTGTTAGGATTCATGTCATTGACTAAATATTATTAATTTTAAAGTAAAATTAAAAGTTTACTAAATAAAGAATTTAATTATTTTTTAAAAGTGATTAATAAAAAAAGTATAAAAAATAAAAATTATAATAAATAAAAAGGTTAAAAAATAAAAAGTATAATTATAAAATTTAACAAATAAAAAGTATAATAAATAAAAGTATATATTACATGTTGACCATATCATAGTTGGCTATCGAGAGAATAATACCAAATTGTTCTTTAGTCATTGGTTCCTCTTGTTCAAATAATACACCACTACTGAGTTAGATATAGATTATCTATATCGATTTTTCGTTTTAACAATGACTCGGCAGGATATAGGTAATTAGAGGCTTTTTCATGAATTTTTAGTTTTATACTTTTTGCCAAATATGTTATTGCACCCATTTCAGCTTAGAAGAGATCCTTCTGCTCATCGACAATTAAATAACCCTTAGTCAGGTGTATATTTTAATTAAAATTCAATTATTTAAATAAATATTATCTTTTTGTAAAAAAATTTAAAAAAATTTAATAATTGATATTTCAACATAAAAAAAATCATTTTTTTAAAAAAACCAATAATCATTTTTTTTAAATTGATTATTAAGTCTTAATGGAAGACACGAGTCAACGGGGATTCGAACCCCGAGCTTCGGCTTCGTAGACCGACGCTTTACCCTTAAGCGATTGACTCAAAAATTAATTTTTTCAGAATTTAAATATTTAAAATCATTAATAAAAAAAAATAAATAATTTTTAAAAAGAAAATTACGAACTAATTATCAAACATTTTAAATAACTTAAATACGTGACTAAAGTTTCATAATTCAATAATCAAAATATTTGAAATTTATAATTACTTTAAAAACGATCATATTTTAATTTTTTTATAAAAAAACTATATTTTGATTTTATAATCTTTAAAAAGATACCAAATTCAGGAAAATATTCATTGAGTTATGAATTAGACCTATTTTAATACAATTTATGTTTTTGAGTAGAATATGAGTATAATTAAAATATAAAGAGTAATCAACAATATTTTGGAAAAATTTCGCTTAATTTAAACTTTAATTAAACTTTAATTAAATTTTATTTAAACTTTATTTAAACTTTATTTAAACTTTATTTAAACTTTATTTAAAAATTTACTTTAAACTTTATTTAAATTTTATTTAAACTTTATTTTAAAATTTACTTTAAACTTTATTTAAACTTTATTTTAAACTTTATTTAAACTTATTTAAACTTTATTTTATCTTATTTAAACTTTATTTAAAAATTTACATTTTATGATAACTGGGCCTTATTTTGCTTTAATAATAGTTAGAAGAAAAGTAAATATAGATTTAAAGTTTATCATATTATATTGAGTTACGACGGCATGATGAGTTATAATTATTATAATATAAATTATTTTATGATTATTATAATATAAATCATAATTTTTTTTTTATCATGAAATATAGATAGAATAATATTTAGTATAATTCATATTATTATTAATGTTTTCATTTAATCTTTTATTAGAAAATCTTTATATAAGTATTAATTTGAATTGACATTGATAGTTAAACAATATTGAATTCTGTTCTAATATAGAGTAGTACCTTTGTAATAAAAAAATTCTCTATATAGAAAAAGGTAAATAAAAATGAAATATGTTACATACTAAAAATTCCCGTAATATAAATATTTTTATGTATTAATCAATATTTTAATATTTCTATAATTTGTTCCGTATAAACCCTATACAGAAATATAAACATATAGATTAATACACAAATATATTTATATTACGGGAATTTTTAGTATGTAACGGCAGTCTGAAAACTCACTGAAAAATAATTTTAATTAAATTATCATTTATTAAATAACTTAAATCTAAAAATATTAAAAATTATCATAAAATGAATAAATTCTGATAATTTTTTATTTTTCGAGGCTTTTTCGGTCTGAGAAATTCTCATAAAACAGATTATTTATAAAAACTTTTGTTTTTTTTTATTCAGTTTTCATAAAAAAATTATTTTGGAATATTTTGATTTTTTTTTGTATTTTGCTTTTAGGATAACTATGTAAAGGTACTAATCTGAAGTAGTCTTGATAAATACTTTAAAAACGACCAAGAAATGTCTTAATTCGTTTTTTTCTTTGAATATTTTGTTTCTTTGATAAAAAATGTTTTTAAAGAATAAAAATAACGTTTATTTTCTATGTCATTAAATTTTAACTCGAATTTTTTAATTCATAATAACCATTTTCATAGTGAATAGAAAACAGAATTGGTTTTACAATCTAAAACATGATATAATGACTAACAGTTGAAAAAATTGTATTGAAGTTTTAAATGTGCCATCAAACATAATAACTTTTATTTCTGAATAAGGTTTTATATTTTTCCTGTATAAAAATATTAAGCTTATTTATAATCTTTTTCATGTCAAATTTTAATAATTATATACATTTTTTCGTAAAGTGATATATTATGAAAATATTAATTATTGTAGGCAGCCAAAACCACATTTTTCCCAAAATGTATTAATGATTTGATAAGGAGTTTTGAATTTTTTAAAAAAATCATTTATATTTGTTAATAATTTGGTGTGCAGCTAAAAAAGCACAGTTAAATTAAAAGAGAAAAAATCAATTTTTTAATATCAAAAAAAATTACGCCAAAAATGCATATTCCTTTTAAACCATCTTTAAGAGTAAAAAAATATATTAAAATGATGAAAATGAAAAAAGATGTTTCTAAATTAAATTAAACATATTGTTATACATGAAAATTTGATGGTTTATGCAATGGTCCACATATCGTGGATGACCGTATATAATAAAGTTTGTAAAAATGTTTATTGAATTCTTTTTATTGACATGATTTGTTTCATAACTTAATATTACCCCTTGGTAAACAAATTATCTTTTTCTTTTATGTTTATTAATGATTAATTAAAAATACCTTTTCTGAATTCGGTTTGTTATTAAATACAGAAAATTTAAATTAATTTTTTTTTAATTTAAATTGTTATGTAATTATTGTTGTTAATGACATGTGCTTCTCTCAGTATTGTTTAACGGATTTTAAGTTGCATAAATCAAGTTTTTCATAATCATTTTCAAAATATATTCTCTGTAAATCTTCTGAAGTTCTTTTTACTTTATAAGGTCCTAGGTAAAGTTGCTCTAATTTTCCCGTTTTTTGTTTTTTAACGAGAATTGAGCATAAGATTGTGTACATGTGTTTGATAGTCCTTTTTTTCTATTGATATTTTTTACTATTAAAATTTTCGAGTTTGATTATTTCTGAGGGTATTGCCATTATGCTAGTATTTATTACATTGTTTATCTTATTTTCAATTATAATCTTCAAAATATCTAACGAAAATGTTTTATATATTCGCAGAATATTTGTTATTGTAGAATTAATTCGTTCTGAAAGTTAATTTCCGGTAGGGTTGTAGGAAGATGTGAAAACTTGCTGTATTTATAGTGATTTGAAATTTTGTCTTGTCGAATTAGAGGCATAACATTTACCATTATCTGATAGAAATGTTTTTGGCTTTTTGAAATTTGATAACCATTCAGATTTGAAAGCTTTAATGAGGTCTTGGGATGTGGCCTTTGAAATAAAAAAACATATTGAAAATCTGCTACATCGATCAATAAAGGTAATTATAAAGAGGTCTTTGTTGCTTATTTGGTGTATAAACTCACTTCCATCGAAAAGACCATAAACGTTACTAGTTATATCCTCAAGTGGTTTTGTAGTTGAGAGAGTGCCGGTTGGTTTTCCATAAATAAAGTTGTTCTTTTTATTTATTTGGCAGAAATCGCATGTTTTTATTTGATTTTTTAGAGACAATCGCTTATCTTTATCAAAATTTAACCTTTTTTAGAGTAAGAAAAGAGGCAATGAAGCTTGGGTGTCCATTTTTTATATGGAATTTTTTGATGTATTCTAAGAATGTTGGTGGACCTATTATGTTTGTTATTGATTCTTTTATTTTGTTACATTTGGTTTGGAGTTGATAATTCACTATATTTCTCGAGAGAAATTCTGCTGCATTATTTTCAGAGCCGCTTATATGTTTATATTTGATGTTAAGATCACTTATATATGCCTTACGACAATTAAAATTTTTGCTAAAGTCTGTAGAATCATATGTTAGTTTTTTTTATCAGTAAATATCGTAATTTAAGATCCACCTATCAAGTTTTTTCTATGTTTTGATAGCCATGAAGATGGCAAAGATTTCTTTTTCTACTATAGAGTAGTTGCATTGACTATCATTGAGTTTCCTTCTATAGTTATCAACGACACCGTTTTTTTTCGACAATACCACACATATTGCAGATTTGCTTTCATCGCTATGAATTTAAAAAGGTTGATTTATTTTAGGCATACAAAGATTCATTTTCTCACAGATAATATCATATATTTCATGTACAGGTCTCATCTCATTTTCTGATATGTTTATCCTTTTAGCCTTGGTTTTTATTTTATAATAAAGTGGGCCAAGTTTTTTGCTTATATTGGGTATGAATTTTCTATACCAATTAATTTTTCCTAATAATTTTTGTAGTTGACGTTTGGTCTCTGTTTTCTTCCAAGTTGTAAAATTTTCCATCTTAGACATATCTGGTTTTTATTTTCCTTTCGTGATTTCAGAGCCGAGATATTTTATTTTTTTTTCATAAATACAGATTTTTCAAGGTTGATTATAGCATTGTATTTTGATAATCTTTCTAATACTATTGTGGTATTCAAAGAGTTGTCAACCACATTTTGAAAAATACATTGATCAAATCATTTCTGGTGAATACCCAAATTTTAATCAATTTTCAATTTTATCAATTATCACAAATTATTTGATTTAAAATCACACATAAATAAATAGAACGTGTTCCACATGGTCTTTTAGTAAACTCTAGATCAATAAACTGTCTTTCCCTCTATTATAAAAATCAGTGATCAAATTTTAAAAGTATAAATAGGTTGCCGGTCGTGAGAGCATGCACGTTTCAAAAAAGGTTTCAATAAATCATTTTCCTGAATCTGTTATAGTTTGCAACTTTTTATATGGGAATCCACTTGGTGGATATACCAATTTGAGCTCAAAAAGATATAAAAGCTGCCTAGATGGAATTAGAAAAGAAGAATTAGAATGTAACCAGTTAACAAGGATTGATGAAAAAATAGAATATGAAAGTTTCGAATATAAGAATGAGAGCACTGGTCTTCGAATGATACATCGAATAAATCTCTTATGTTCAATTGAAAATCAAGACTTAATAAGATGGAGAATCGCCTTCCAAGAACTTTCACGAATATGCAAATGGTCTGAAAAACAACGGCAATAAATATTAACCCAGATCATTGACGTGAACATACAACACCGGATAGGCATTTCCGAAACATCTGATGAAGTTTTAAATAAATTACTGAGGCTTAAGTACAATAGAATGACTGCCCACAAGTATCAAAATAGGTTAAACTCCATAAAACAAAGGGATTTTTACACAATACGTGCATATATTAGGCAAATAGAGGATACCGTCGAACGTCTAGCATTATGTTTAGATTGGTGCGAAAGTATAAAAATTGAAAAGACACAGAAAATTTTTTATTTTGGTTTAGATGAATCAGTAAAATTTGAACTTACAAAGCTTCCTCAACGTGACTACCAGTCTATAATAACGACCATGAGAGACATGGAATTCTTTCTGATAGAAAAACTATGCAGAGAAAGTGAAACTCAAAGGGAAAATCAAAATGAATGGAACGATAAAAATCAAACATGTACAAGAAACTCAAATAAGTACAATGATAGAAGTCATAAAAAATACTGTATCTATCATAAAACAAAATCCCATAACAGTTCTGAGTGTAGATCTATACGCAAACAAAATCCTGACACCGAAAAACATAAATCACCAAATAACGATAAAGCTTTCAATATAAATGAAATACGGCCGCAACCAAAAATAATTGAGATACCAATGAATTTTGAAGGGAAAAATTACGACGCTCTTGTAGATAAAGGATCTGTCGAAAATTACTTGCCTTAAAATATAGCATCTGATATGAAAGTCGACACCACCAACTTAACAAATACCAAGGTTACTGAGATAGCTAATGGTTCATTAATAGAGATAAAAAAAATCTGCTGAGTTAAAATTTACACTTTTTAATGATAGTAACAATATTTACACCTCAAAATTCTATATATTGCAAAATCCTAAGGGACAGCCTATATTGGGATTGAGATTTTTGGTAGAAAATAATGGCATTATCAATATTTCTGACAATATAATTAACATTGACGGCGTGGAGTACGAAATGAATCTGAGTAAAGATCCTAACAATGAGTTTGATAAAGAGATCGTATCCAAAACAAAGATTTATGAAATGAAAAACAGCGAAAATGAAATTAATTTGTTGATTAAAAAATACAAATCTATTAATCCAAGAGTTGGAAATATAAAGGATTGCGAGCATACAATTGATTTATTTGGTAAATTCAACACTATAAAAAAGGAGTATCCAGTACCAATTGGATTGCAAGATGAAGTTTCAGAACACCTTGAATTATTATTAAAGGATGGAATAATAACGGAGATAAATTAAAATTTCGTATCACCAGCCTTTGTGATTAAAAAGAAAAATGGTAAAATTCGTCTCGTAATTGATTATAGGCATTTAAACAGCATAACTACAAAGGTACATCAACTGACGCCAAACATGTTCGAGTTATTGAGTAAATTAAAAAGAGCAACTATATTTTCGAGTATTGATCTAAATCAGGGATACTATCAGGTGAGTGTCTCTAAGAATGATATCTGCAAAACAGGATTTAAAATAATGAAACGTACATTCGTATTTAACAAAATGCCGTTTGGCTTGTGCAATGCCCCGGCTACATTTCAAAGGATAATGAATAATATGTTGAAAAATGTTAAAGATGTTCTGATATATTTAGATGATATCCTGATTTATAGTAAAAATTATGATGATCACTACAAAACACTGAAAGAAGTTTTTGAAATTTTTGGAAAAAATAATGTATCTATCAACTTTGATAAATCCCAATTTTTACAGAAAGAAATTGACTTTCTTGGCCATCGTATTACGTCAAAGGGAATTGAG
>SDVU01000767.1:0-10676 GCA_016256075.1 Dictyocoela muelleri | reverse complement strand
ATAGGATTTTCATTTTGAGTTTTGAAGATTCAAAAAAGCTATTCATTCTTATACTTTTAGAAACTGTACAGGGTCTTCTACATACCCAATACCAGCCATCAGGAGAAGACTTTCTTTTTACAAGCCTGCATCTATTATTCTCATAGGCTGAACAGATTTGTGCATTTGCAAACAATCCCAGGCGGCAAAGAAAATCATTTAGAGAGTTATACTCTGCAAATATATTCTCGAGGTAAGACTCAGAGATAGTCAAAGCCATTATACCCTCGTTATAAAAAATCATATCTTCCTCTACAATATTAAATTTCGAAATTTTACTCATTATAAGGGGGAGAGGTCTTATATTTTTTTAAAACGCCGAATAATGGCAAAAACGCTGAATAACCGACACCTACCAAACTTTTTAATTTTATTTAATTTTATACGCCAGTAGTTAATGTATACTACCCTTGAATGTAAAATTTAAGTATCATAGTTTTATTAAAGTCGTTTCAATAAATAATTGGAAATAGTATTAAGCGATCAATAACTATAGTATAATTATGGAGTTGTTTTAGAGTAGAATATTTGATTAAAACCTGCCTAATATTTTATGTCGAAGCAGAAGGAACTATTCTAAATGTGTAGGGTCTATAAAATATCCGGATAACACAGTAGAAATTTAAAATACGATGGAAAATATGTAATTGCATGTTCTTGATGAATCATGATAATATAAAATTATAATTACAGTTAGATTTCTGGTAGCTCAGTGGAGACGTAGCACTTGAAATAAAAATAAAAGATCTAGAGACAATGGTATGAGGCTTTCATCGAGTGAAAATATAAAATTTATAAACATGTAATATATATATATTTATATTTTCTTGTTAAAAAATTTTTATAAAAAAAATTAATTTTCACGGATTAAATGAAGCAAAAAAAAAGAAAGGCATATAGTCTAGGGCTTAACACTCTTGAATGTGACATTTAAGTGTTTGGTTTCTAATATCTCTGACATACTTTAATAAATAATTGTAAATGGCATACGCAGTCAGTAACTATAGAATTATAGATAATTACATTTCTTACAGTGTAGTGTAGCTGATTAAGACTAAGTCTAATATGACAATATAGCAGAGGAGATTACACCAGATGTGAGGATGAGTGCGGCGACGCGTTTCGGAAAAGTAGTGAAAAACAAAATTAGTGCAAAGCCGCATAGACGTTCATGACCAAGATATAACTCTTACAATAATTTTATCTAAAAGAAAGAAAAAAAATAAATTGTTTGTTTATCTGTAAAAATTGACCAACAATCTATTTAATCCATAGTCGACTCATTTCTTCACTTAACTCGTTTTAGAAAAAAATACCCGAATCTAAACTAATCAAAAAAAACGTTTCAATATAATATATCGGGTCATACTTCGTTCATACTGCTTATTTTTTTGGGGGGTAATAAAGAAAAAACCAAATACTAGGATATTTTCATCTGATAAATTCGAAAATGTTTACATTTCTTATTAAAAATAATAAATACAAAAATTTCAGAATTTATCAGATAAAAATACATTAGTATTCGATTTTTTATTTCATACCCCACAAAAAAATAAAAATAAAAATTGGGCAGTATTAACGGGGTAAGAACCATATTTAATAAATGAAAATATAAAGAAAATATAGATCATGTTCAAAATTACCCATAGAAAGACACATGTTCAAAATACCCCCTATAAAAAATCATAGAAAAACAAATTTTAATTAAATTAGATGCCTTTTCTACATAATCCCTTGCAACATTATCTCTCCAGTTCCATTCACTAAAATAAAACTTCAACTTATCCTTTCTAACGCCTTTCATTGTTTCTGATGTATATTTTTGTCTATTCCAATAATACACAAAATTTTGAGTATTAATACCGGTCACAGGATCTACAGAATAAAGTTTGTGCTTCACTGTACCATTCTCATAAATATTAGGTTTTATATCTCGATAAGCAACTAAGTCATCCCCATGTATAATTGATACAAGCGATATTACGCGTTCTATTATAGGTAGGAACGTTTATTTAGATATATTTGATACAATCTGCATATATACTCTTAATGGAGTATATGGATTATACACTATTCAAAATAAATAAATTATTTCTCCTGTCACGAGACCTCTATTATACTTCTGTTTATGACAAAAACATGCTCATCTATTTGACATATTATTCCATCACCCCAAATAGTAGATTATCTCTTATATAATCATGGTAATACATCTTCAGTTTACTATATAGCTTCATTATAGTATTACGTGCTATTTTTAAATTATTTGATATTGTTTTTCGCTGTTGCTCTTGAGAAAATCTATATAATATTATAAGAAATTTATCAATATAAATACCAACTCACTCAAAAAACTCTCACATCTAATAGAATTCGTAGGTTTATATTTATCGAATGTCTTATGCTGCCATTTCCACACATAATTATCTCTTATTTTTACATATTTTGTTTCAACCATAAATACCCCCACAGTATTCACATGTCATTGACGTCTTGAAAAAACCTTTTTACCTTAAAAATGATATCGGCTCTTCATTTCTCATTGATTTTAGATTTCTTATTACTTCTTTATAAAATAACATGAGGGTAAATTTTTTTTTACACATGTTCAAAATTTTCCCCTGGGTGAAATTTTGAACATGATCTGAAAATTTAGCTTTTTACAAGACCATTCGGTTTCTAAAATCTTAATTTTACATTTTAAATATCCATTAAGCCATTATTCTTGATTGGGAAAAACCACTTAAATACCACACTTATTACATTTCATATATTTTGGAACTAAAATGTGCCTTTATAATTATATTGAAGCATCTTCAGTGCTTATAAAAATCCGAGTAGCTATTGAATTCATTAAAGAAACGATTCTCTCATATTTTGCATTTTTAAATATTTTTTTTCTTTAAAACCGCGTGACCGGGCAGAAAATCTGCCCCTTCGCACGGTCATGATTCCTAAAATTAGTACATGAGAATTTCACGCCCCGATAAAAATTTTTACACTGATAAACAAATGAAAAAATGAATTTTAAAAAATAAAACAAAAATATACCGTACTGGTGTATTTTAACACACCATTTTCACGAATATAAGAAGATATGAATATGGACGTAAAAATTTTTTTTATTATAAAATATACATTTTGAGGTAAGGTTATATTTTTCTTATATTCTATAATTTGACTTTTTTTAGAAGCTAAGAAAATAATAACATCACCTAAAAATGTACATTCTATAAAAAAAATTACCTTTTTCGTTCATATTCATCTCTTCTTATATCCGAGAAAATTGTTGTGCTAAAATGCACCAGTACCGTATTCCTGTTTTCGTTTTTAAAATTAATTTTTTGATTTTTTTATCAATACGTGAAATTTTTATCGGAGTATGAAATTCAAATGTATCCAAAAATTTATGAAAAATCTAATTATTGGCTGTATCCTGCGAGCAATTCATAAAACGCTAATCGCATATACAGCTGAGATTCTATATAGCCTATTATTGAAGTATAACATGAACGACAGGAACACGAGTTATAAAGACTATGGTAGGTGGTCACACACTGGGTTTGTAATTCGAATATTGTTTGCATGTAATAAAAACGAAGAAAGTTAAATAAAGTAAACAAGTAAAAAAAATAATTTGATTTATTTTTTTAATAAAAATATAAAGAGAAAAAATAGCCTGCGTATCACATTTTGCTCAGTTTAGAAATTTTTATACCAAAGCGTATAAAAAATATAGAAAAGTCTTAGATTACGTAATTTTTTATATTTATATAAAGTTTTTTTTTAAAAAAACGGAATTTAATTTATCGATAAAAGATGTATTTAATTTAAAATTTTGGCGCAGAGATTTTTACTCGAAGCACATTAAAGATTCGTACAACAGAATATGAAAAATACATTTTGAGTCTATCACGATGAGTTATTGCGGATTATATATTTTTCTTCCTATAATTTCTATAATAAAAAACTCTTCAATAGTAACTCACCATAAGAAATTGAATTTTTTCATAACTTCTGTTGTATAAATGTTAACTGGATCCCTAAATAAAAAACCTTAGAACTTTAATTTTCTAGAATCTATAAATTTTGACGGAATGTGTCACACTATATCAAACCAAAAGATAATTTGACTTTTGCTTTAAATTTTACCCTATAAGGGAAAATTTAAAGCATTAAATTTTTTTTAAAACACATACACATGATTGAAATACCTCTGATAATAAAAGCTTTGGGATAAAAGGGTTATTAAATACTTATGTATTGTTTTGGCAGCAATTATCTTCTAAAGAAGGTTAAATCAAAAAAAAGAAATTTGATGCATGGCTTTTAGATGATATAAATCTATTTGCAAAAAAAGAGAAAAATATGTCTCAAAAAGAAACCCCCCTTTTCTTGACTTAAACAATCATCAGAGGATATATACCGATGATCATTTATGGACCAACAATCTTTTGCAAAAAAAATATTATTAATGATGTGAGTTTTTCAAGATCCCTTTGTTCGAAAATTTTTAAAAAAAAGTAAAATGCAGACATTTTAAATATGAATACAAACTTTGCGGAAATAGTATTATATGCCGTATTGATGAGTCTATATTTAAATATAAGCATGAGTATAATTTTGACAGAGTAACCCTGAATCAAGATAGGTATTTGAATAGCTGACACTTCATATATACCAGATAAATACTACTTTAAGTAAGTAAATACTAGATCTGCTATTACTCTTTTACCGAAAATTTGTCAGGTAAGTCGCTCGAGGACTGTAATATGGAGTGACGAGTGGTGATTTTACAATAATGTTAATAGGTTAGGATTTAATTTTGAAAGTGTAGACCACACCTTTAATTTTGTAAATCCACTTAAAAATTGTCATAATCAAAATATTGAGTCTCTTTGAAATAAATTGAAGTTAAAAATTAAAAATAAAATGGGAGTAAAACGTGAATTACTACAAGATTATTTAGACGGGTGGATGTGTAGGATAATGTGGCTCGTGATTATGAAGAAAAATTATATGATCTATTAAAATTACAATAATTTCATAATTATATTTTTTAACTTTTTATTTGCAATTATAATTAATTATTTATATTATAGGGGGGAATTTAAAGCATAAACCATTATAGGGTAAAATTTAAAGCAAAATCCGATAATTGTAAATAAAATTTATTTTAAATAATATTGGTATAAAAAAATATTTTTTTTCAACTAAAAATCCATTATGAAAAATTCATGATCTGAAAAAAAAACGGATCTTAACAGTTTTTTTATCCCATTATAGTTTTAGGCCATTTCATCCCATTTTTATATTAAAATAAATTGTAAATTTTTTTATATCACGTTTTTCCCCCATGGGGGGGAAACGGGATAGATCCAAAAACAGTATAATGCTTATAGATTTTTAAATTATCTAACATATGATACGGGAATTTTAAAGGTAAAGACTACTTTTTTCAAAGTTAAAGACGATTTTTTTTCAAAGTTGAAGACCGATTGTTTCGAACTAAAAGACCAATTTAAAAAAAAGATCGGCAATTTTTTGATAGTGATCTAAAATTTGAATAAAATTTAATTCGAAAATACTACTTTCTCCAAACAAATAATAAATGTCAGAAGAAACTTCCAACTTGTTTAATACAAACAGTAAGACATCATAGAAAAGCGAGCAAAACATTTTTATTTCTAATAAATCATGAAAAAACTTAAAAGTAAATGACAAATTTAATTGAGTTGTGTAGACCTGCAATTTTTTTTTAATTAAAATATCTACAAATTGATTAAATTTATGTTTTACTTTTGAGTTTTTTCGTGATTAGTTAAAATTATTTTTTTGTGCTCGTTTCTTTTACGATGTAATTGCTGTTCTTCTACACGTATTAGATGAGTTAGAAGTTTCTTCTGAAATTTGCTATTTGTAAGAAAGAAAAGTCATTTCATTTTTTTTGAACACTTAGATCACTATCAAAAAGTGATCTATAATTTTGAAAAAGTGGTCTTTAATTTTGAAACAACCAGTCTTAAACTTTGAATAGTGGTCTATAATTATGAATACCCTGTAATAGCTTTAAATTTAAAAAAAATTATCTTTTTCTCTAAAAATGACATAATTAGTCTCTAAAAGTGATGAAAAATGAAGAAAATTTTTAAAAAAAAACAAAAAAATGATAAGGAATAATTATGAAAACTATACATTCCACTAGTAAAACCCATGTTGTAGTTTTTTATTAAAGAAGATTAAAAAGCCTTAAATTAGAAATAGAATAATATTTTTACAAATTAGTTAGTAAACAATCGAACTGAAAGTCTTATAAAATTATAAATATTCTAATTTTTATATTAAAAAAATATTGTTTTTTTTTATTATCAAAGTAAAAGTATAATATTTTTAATAAACCTCTCTTTTATTTATTTACGAATGCGTATTATAAAATCAATATATTTATGATTTATATTGTCAATTAAAAATATCATGAAATAAAAATATCTATTATTTTATGAATTTCACATTTTAAAGCATTATTGAAATAAATAATCTTTATTTATAATTAAATTGTCGAAATATTTAAATAATATTATATGTTGTCAATATTCACGACTCAACCCTGAGAGTAGTCTCATACCGTGACCTTTATACCTCTGTTTCTTGGCGTTCTAATAAACGTCACTTCCCAAGCTACCCAGAAGCCCAGCTGTATACGCGATTTTCGTTTTTTAATGACTTAGCAGGATACAGGTAATTAGAGGTTTTTCATGATATTTTATTTATCACTACTTTTTCTTGAGATGTGTCGCCGCACTCATCCCCACATCTAGTTGGATCTCTTCAACTTATTTATAAAAGATAAAGCCAAGTCTTAATCAGCTATACCGCACTGGAACAACTGTATATTAATACTATATTTCTATAGTTTTTGACCGCTTAATGTCATTCCCTCATTATTTATTAAAGAGTGACGTCAGCGGGATTCGAACCACGATACCTAAATTTTATATTCAAGAGTATTGACCACTGAGCTATTTGGCTTATTTTTTATAAAAATCTATTTCTAAAACAATTGATTTTACCCATAAATTTTTCAAAATAAAAATTTAGTTAAAAAAATCATGTCCTTTAATTTTACTCTTCAATTTTCATCCTAAAAATTATTAAATAGTGAAGGAGTTGAGATCCGATTATGAATTTCTTAGGATTAATTAATTTTTTATAAAGTATTAATAAATATTTACAATGAAATAAATTTATGAATACTCTTTGTATAAATTCTTTTCAGTTTTATTTTAATGATTATTTCAAGATCATTGATTGTTAGATCAAAATATTTATTTGATGTATAAATACCTAATTTTTACAGATCATGACAAGATGGCCGAGTGGTCTAAGGCGCTACGTTCAGGTCGTAGTCCTTAAAGGGCGTGGGTTCGAATCCCACTCTTGTCATTTTAATTATTATTTTGTTTTTTTAGAAAGATAGAAAGTTTTAAAAAAACAATGTATGTTGTGATGATGATTCTTTCATTCAGAATTTTTGTTGTTAAAATGGTGATAATTTAATTTATTTTTATGAATTCTGAATCGTAATTATAAAAAAACTTCAACGTATTAATTTAGATACAATACAGTGTAACAGCCCCAACTAACTCTCTGGGGTTCATGATCAATGTTTTTTTTAAAATAATTTAATGAAATTTTGATCAATACTTCATATTAAAAAAATATATATTACATTCTGAAAATATACATAAAGCTTACCAGGAGAGTAATCTCTACCCATAAGTCTTTAAAACTTTGATTTTGGTGTTAAAATTATAAATTACTCTTAAACTACCACGAGAATAAGATTTATACGTGGTATAGTTGTATCTATGACTCAGTAGGATAGATATAGTATAACCCTTTTCATGAAATTTTTAGTTTCACTGCCTATTTTGCCGAGATGAGTCAAAAAATTTATTCTCACATCTAGGAGAGTCCATTCTAATTCATCGGTTTAATAAAAATTAAATAATAAATAATAAAAAATAAAATAAATTAAAGTTATTATTTACAATCGATAAATTTTGAATGTTTAATCCACAAAATATTAAAATATTAGACATCTTATTCGATATGGATTATAGAAATAAAACAAAAGTTTTTTTTATTTTTGTCTTATTATGGCATTCTTTCGGTTTTAAATTTATATAATGGTTTTAAATAAAAAGTGTCAAAAAAAATAGAACAAAAAATTGCCTTAAAAAAGATTGAAAAATGAAATTACTTTGTATTTGTACAAATGATCTTGAAGGGTATGAAAAATTCTTATTAACCGAATTTATGTAATAAATAATTTTAATATCTATAAAACTGACATATCTAACATATTAATGTATAGAAAACGATAAACCAATAGAAAATTTTTTAATTCAAAATAATTTAGCAATCATCGTTTAATGTAATGATTATTAAACCTAATCTTAAAGATTTAATCTCAAGGTTTCTTTAAATCTCTATTTTATATTTTTATAAAATACTTAATTTTCTTAGCTTCCACACTCCACATAGGATTAAAATCAAAAAATTACAAATATGGCATTAGTAAGGATAATAAAACCCTCTTATAAATTTTGATATTCTCATATTAACAATATTTTTTTAATATGTCTATTAATAAAAAAATTTGTTACTATGAGAATATTAAAATTATAAGAAAATTTTATTATCCTTATTAATGCCATATTTGTAATTTTTTGATTTTAATTCTAGAGGATGGAGAAATATGCGCAAAGAAATACTCTTATAAATTTGACCTTTAGAGTTTTCGGAGCTAGTCCAAAATTTTCCCCCAGAGCGACCTAGTCCAAAATTTTCCCCCAATTCTAAAAATATAAAAAAAATATTATTAACTCTTTATGAAGGTAGAATTCATAGAAGATGGATTAGAAACATTACATTGTAAAGAACTGTATAATCGGTGTGTGTAAATAGGCGTTTAAACTCAGAAAAGCTTTGTAATTTTTCTTCTGCCTATATGACTTTGAAAAGTTATAAAAATAACAAGGACTGTAAAGCATGGCGATGCATAAGTAGAGGTTGCTTGTCCTTTAAGAAATACTATAGTAATAAATATAATAGTTTTTTCGATGGTTTTCGACTTGAAAATAAATATATTTTATAAATCTTAGATAAATATACTGTAAGAACCCCATTACACTCCATTTTCAACTCTAATCCATCAGTGTCGAGAAATTCTATAATAAAGGCAATAAATGAATTAATAACATCAATTAAACAGCCTGACTTCTCAAGTAGAAGGCTAGGAGTCGCAAATTCTATTGTACAGGTAATTGAAACACGTGGAACTGCAAATGTAAGTCCCACCTTGGTCGTTCTCCTGATAATAGAACTGATGATTGTTATTGTAGAAACGAGAGGTAAAGTGATTAGGCTCTTTCCAAAAGTTATACCCCGTAAAAATGCGACGACAATATTTCCATAAGATTGAAACAGGCTGTTAATGTCTCGATAGTTCCTACAGACGAGCATGGATCTTGTATCCGATTAACTCTAAATGGCTTTGAACATATGACGATATGTAATAAATATATTTTTTTTTATAAAATTAATAATGTTAATACTCATCATGTTGAATCAATAAATAATTTAATATATAGACAATTTAAAAACATGAATGGTGTCTTAACAAACAAGAGCCCACAATTTCTAAGCGAGATATGCTTTTTCTTTAATAATAAGAAAATCATTTTGGAAAAAATATTTGAAATAATTAAAGTAAAATAATTTAATACTTTCATTATAAAATTTAAATTAATTTAATACTTTTTTATTTAATTTAAATTAATTTAATACCTATTCCAAAATTTTTCCCGAGGGGTAATTTTGGAATAGCTCGTAGTTTTCGATAATAAACACAATATTGAGGAATATGTCATTAAAAAAGCATAATATTTTTATATTTATTGATAACGTCAAATACTTCTATTTCTTATATAAATATAAAAATTTAGCGATATTACTATTCTTTGTTCTTACCATATTAGTCATATCTGAAAAAAAATAAATAATAATTGAAAATAGTAAACAAAAAATAATATTAAATTGACCTTATAATTGAAAAAAATTACAAACGAAAATTCATTTTTTGTTTTATTATAAAAATTATAAATTTTTAGAATTATTACAGATCTTATTTGTAACTCTCCAAAGAAAAGTTGCGCGCCAAATTTTTGCCCATGACATAAATTTCCTAGTCGGTATACAATAATAATTGTAAATTATGAGAATAACTCAGACTTAGATCTTTGGTTATTGTGTTTAGTATAAATAATCTTCTGGTAATCAAAAGGCATAGTTCTTTATACGATTTTTGTTCAATCAATTACAACAAGATTGCAGGACCTTTAATCAATTTGTTATAAAAAGCAGATTTCTGCAATTTAATATTATTTAATGTCGAAAGCCAGATCATATCCCACGCCAGATCGACACCCACATACTTTTCAATAATTTATTATCATATTATGACCTTAAAAAATAAATAAAAAGTCAAACCTCTTTATTACGTCTAAAATTTATAAGGGTCAGCTACAAAAATTTCTTTTATACTTTTTTTCGGAGGGGTTTCCCTCCGCTTC
>SDVU01000766.1:0-10684 GCA_016256075.1 Dictyocoela muelleri | reverse complement strand
TGACCGCTTAATGTCATTCCCTCATTATTTATTAAATAGTGACGTCAGCGGGATTCGAACCACGATACTTAAATTTTGCATTCAAGAGTGTTAACCACTGAGCTATCTGGCTTCTAAATAGATTATTTAACAGAGAATAGTTAACTATGGCTAGTGTGCAGTTTGGTATTGCAGAAAAAGTTATATGGTCAAATGTTTGTGGAAAACTTGCAGTAAAAAGAACTCATATTTTTTCAAAACACCTTTTACAAGCAACATAAATTTTAATAGGAATGTTAGGTTATGGCCTTACCTTAGAGACCCCCCTTTGAAAAAAATATCTAAAACTACGGAATATGACATTCAAGAATGATAATAATTTTTTTTGATATTATCTTTTATATATATTGTAGAAATCAGTTTTTATTATAAGCTTATATTACCAATTTTAGTAAATTTCAGTCTTTACCCGAAATTTATTAAAATTGGTAATAGAGACTTATAATAAAAACTGATTTCTACAATATATATATAAAATATCATATCAAAAAAAAATTTATTATTATTCTTTAATGCCATATTCGCGTGTTTTCAATATTTTTTATAGAGGGGGGGTCATTAAGGAAAGACAGAACCGAAAATTATATTAATTTATATAACTTGCCGGTGCGTAAATATGTGAGTTAGAGAGTCGGGACTATTTAGATATATATGTAGTTTATAGGATTCTAAAAATCCCTAAAAAATTTTGTAAAAATCTTATACTAATTTCGTTCCTATTTCGTGTATCAATATGATTGTTTCCAAGACAATCGAAATTATGTTAAAGAAAAAACAAAAAGGACATCATGTTAAGGTATCTGGATTGAATAGCAGTCGAGAGGTCTGATTGCCGAATAATTATTCTAAAAAATTGTCAAAAACGAAAAAAGTGTTGAGTTTTTGAGTTTTTAAAGAAGTTATAGAGTTTTTAAAGAAGTTAATAGAGTTTTTAAAGAAGGTATTGAGTTTTTAAAGAAGTTATTGAATGGAAATAGAACTATATATAATGATAAGCTGCGAGTTTATTCCAAGCTTGCCGAACATTTTCCTACATAGCACAATTAATCATTCGATAAAGTTTGTAAACTATAAAAATAATGTTCATATTAATACAATATAAGGTTGCAGGTCAGGTGTTAAAAAAGAAATATTTGGACACCAAAGAGTAAAATATTTGATGAATAAATATATACTCTGCTACATGTTTATGAGAAATTTAAATAATGTGTTTCTAAAACTTTTATTCATTCAATAATTAAATAATTATATAATTTTTTTAATTAAATATTTAATTAGACAATTTTGTTTTTTTTTCTTTGCGTATCATTAAGAGCGGGAAGTAAAAAAAAAATGTATCTTTATTTTAGCGTTTAGAGTCGCACCAGATCAAAAATTAGGTATTCTAGGTATGAAGTTATCATAGAGAAATTTAAAAAGAGAATTTCTAATAAAGAAGAGAATTGAAGTGAAAATTATAACAATTTCTATATTGATTGCGGATCAATACCTTCTAATAACAACCGCTCTATTTCTGAAAATAAGTTTAAAGAATCATTAAATATAATCAAAGCTTATTTGAAAGACAAAGAAAAATGGAAATTAGAAGACCTGGAATTTTTAAGATAAATCAAACTTTATAGATTCAATTGTAGTAAGCAAATTAAATTAGATCAAAGGATGTTTAATTTTTACAAGAAAATTAATAAAAAAGGTTATTAAATTTTTTTATACCACAATTTCCATTTTCTCAAATTAGCCGTGGTTTTTTAAATCTGTATTTTATCTAATTTTGAGGAATATGACCGTATTTTGAAGAAAAAAAATTAAATAATAATTGTTTAAAATAGAAAAGGGCTATTAAAAACAAATAAATGCAATTATTGGCTAAGAATTTTAGAGTCACTATTCGTATAAATTAGAGATTGTTGAGCAAATCCAAATTAAATAGAGTTTAAATTTTTTAGATCAATTAATAAATTGTTTTTTTATTTTTTCCAAATTCGCAATTTTCAAATTTGCGCGAATTTTTTAATCCGGATTTGGCAAATATGGATAAAATACTTTTATTGCTTTTTTATTAACACTATTATTTGCGAGCTATATATCTCATTGGGTTACACTCTTAAATTTAAGAATAATTAAAGCAAAATTTATTTTTTTTTCGAATCCCACCGGCGTTTATCTTTTATAAATAATGATAGAATGTGTATTTGCGGTTAAAAACTATAATATATATTTTTATATATTGTGTTCGGGGTTTTATCGCAAAGCAGGCATGGCCGTTTTGCGATAGAAGAACAAATAAAAAATAATAATTAAAACCCTTGTGAAAATTTATATAGATGGTTGGTTCTCCCTGGGTTGGCACCAGATGCCGCAAGAAATTAAAAGGAATAATTTTGAAAACACATGTTTATTTAAAAACGATTTCTTTTATAGATAATATGAAACCTTTATGTTTCATATATCTAAAACATTATAACACATATCATATGTGTTTGTTTTATAAGATGACCTATCATATGTGTGTAACACCCTTGTTACATACAACATTCCCCGGCCAACTCTTTAATTGACTTCTTTTCTAATTAGAGTTTTACTGTCTTCACATTTCACTTCATATGTATCAGATCCTTGCTTATTAATCACAATTCCTTTCCTATGAAATTCATTATCCATTTTCGATTTTTTATTTTCATTTTTAATAATAACACTTTCATCTAATTCAAATTATCGCAATTTTCTAGATTTAAATTCTTTTTCATAATTTTCAGTTCGCGATAATATCTTTTCCTTGTTTTCTTCTAATAGAGTTTGTTGAGGTGTTAGACCAGTTGCTCTTCTTATCATGTTTTCATTATAATTCTTAATTATTTGTTTGAGTTTTACACATAGTGGTCTTTTCATTCGCTTTAAGCCATCCCTGATCGTTCTGTTGAATCTCTCAACTCTACCGTTGCTCTGGTGATTGTATGGAATGCTATAAAAAAGCTCATCATTGTTATTTCGTGCCCATTCTTTGAGATATTTATTCTGAAATTCACAACCATTATCAACAATCATTTTCTCAAATTTGAATATCGAAAAAACATTCTTAATAAATTTCAAAACTTCACTAGCTTTCTTAGAACCTATACTCATTGAAAATCGAAATCTGCAGAAATAATCGATTCCTACGATTATATGTTTACCACGATCAACTTCCATCAAATCAAAAGCTACCATTTCTCTTGGTTTAGACGTTCTAACATAATTCGAATTCTTGACATATTGTTTATCTTTCATTAAACATGTCTCACATTTATTTAGAATATAATTCAATTTTTCAAACGGAATATTTATATTATTATCTCTTAGAATATTCGTTATAGTCTTTCTGTGACCAAATTTCTCATGTAATCGCATAATTTCATTCTCAACGTCTTTTGTGTCGTTACCTCCCCCGCTCATAGATGAGTTAAATGCTCTACTTAAAGCATCTGCCTGATATAGTTTACTACCTTCTCAAAAAACTACGTTGAAATCAAACCTACTTAGTCTTTCGATCCACCTCTGCATTTTTGATGAACAAAACTCTTTTCTATTATGAATTTCTACTAAAGCCCTGTGATCTGTAACCAAAGTAAATTTCTTTCCTATCAAATAATACTCGAATTTTTCCATGCACCATATTGCGGCCAGTAATTCACGTTCGGATATGCTATAGTTAATTTCAGATCCTTTCAAAACCCGAGATATATACGCTATTGATTTATCAGCTTGTTTTAATATGCCACCAATACCTATCTGAGATGCGTCTGTCTCTAATACAAAATCATCTTTATCATTAGGCATATAATTTTCAAGACATTTTGACCATAAATTTTCAATATCATTAAAAATACTTACTAATTCATTTGTCCATAGAATTTTTCTGTTTGTATTCTTTAAAATATCATACAAAGGTTTACATTTCATCGACAAATTTCCAATAAAATGCCGGTCATAATTAATAAGTCCTAGAAACGCATTAGTTGTTTTTTAGTGTTAGGTTTAGGATAATTAATAATAGCCTCAGATCTTCTCGTTACGGGCTCGATTTTATTTTCGCTTATCTTATATCCTAAGAAACTATCCTTAAAATATTTTGATTTATCATTATTTATCTTTAAATTATATTCATTTAATCTTGAATTTATGATTTTTATATGCTCTTTATGATCATCTTCATTATTTGAAAATACTAAAATATCGTCAATATAAACCAAACAAATTTTATCAATAAGGTTATCCAAAATAATACTCATTCCTCTTTGAAATAATGCCGGACTGTTTTTGAATCCTTGTGGCATTCTTGTAAAATGCATAAGTCTACCATATGCATCAATAAATGCTGTTTTTTCGCTATCTTTCTTTTTCAATTTTACTTAAAAAAATCAATCTTTAAGATTAATCAGACTGAATACCTTTTTCCCATGTAATGTTCTTATTATTTTTTGAATATTAGGAATTTCAAAATTATCAAGATCACCGATTTGATTCACTTTACGTAAATCGAGTGTGAATCTCAACTCACCAGATTTTTTAGTATTCAATACTATTGGATTTAACCATAAAGATTTACTACGCTCAACTAAACCCTTTTTTTCAATTTTTTTATAAGTATCCTGAAGTCATTCTTATCATGAATATTCTTAATTGGTCTCGTCCAGCTTACTATTCTACAATATTAGTTTTTATTGGACACTCTACGGTGAATTCTCTGATCTGTGCCATTCATATACTGACTTTTTGCCAATAATCAAATCAACTATTCCATTATCAATTATATAATATTCAGAAATCAAAGTTTTTTCTTTCCATTTAATACATAACATAGCAATCTTGTTTGATTTTATACAATTCCCATTTAATAATTGTATCGACATTGTTTTTTCCAAGTTCATAACCTGGGCATTATCGATTCTTTTCAATAATCTATTTGTTATAAGATTTACTGAAGATCCACTATCAAATAGTGCCTTAGTTCTATATCCATTCAAACCTATTGGTTCAAGCTCTAGGCCCAAAACCATTTTCTTCTTATTCAAAAAATTTCCGATTGAGTTACTTATACAATATTTTGCAATATGTCCTGGCTTATTACAATTGAAACATAATTTTTCTCTACTCAAATTAATTTTCCTGCTTGGAATAAGATTTAAATCTTCGGATTTCTTAATAAAGACCTTTCCAATATTTTCTTTATTATTTAAATGACTGACTTCATTGTCATTTCTATGTTGATTAATTTCCAATTCTTCGACTCTTTTAATCATTATTGACAAGCTATCAGTGCTATAAAATATACACTGAATAATTCGCGGTGACTTATCTCGTCTTATCTTTTGAATTACTTCGCTTTCATTTTTCTCATCATATAGATTCAGGTCTCTCAATCTTATAAGATATTCGCTCCATGTTTCCTCTTTGAGTTTTTTTAGGTCATTCAAATCCTTACCACTTATGAAACGCTTGAGTTTATCTATAAAACTATCAAATGTTTTGGGTATATTTCCAGAACTGCCCATTTCAAAGTACAATCTCTGAATCTATTTTTCACATTTTTCTAAATGTGCATAAATTTTTTTTTAAGCTCATACTCGTTAAAATTTTTTTTCTTTGTCAACATGTAAATTTTTACATCCAAATCTTTCATATTCATTCCCTTATACAGTTGTATATTTTCTTTCATTAGTTGCGGCTGCGCGAGGATTCGATTTGATATATCATCGATTCACGATACAGCCCCTGCTGTTTATTTTTACTAGCAAGTTTAGAAGAGTCTTTTGACCTTCGGTTGGTTTTCTCTGGGTTGGCTCCAGGTGCCGCAAGAAATGAAAAAGAATAATCTTGAAAGCACAACTTTATTTAAAAAACGATTTATTTTATAGATAATATGAAACCTTTATGTTTCATATATCTAAAACATCATAACACATATCATATGTGTTGATTTTATAACATGACCTATAATATGTGTGTAAAACCCTTGTTACATACAACACTGATAATATCCATAATTGTTAACGCGTAATCTTTCAAATTTTTAAGACTTTTCGTTCCCATTGTTTAAGTAATAAGTTTTAATAAGCTGCTAGCTAGAGTTTCGTCATAGAGTGACTGAATGCTTGTTTTTTATGTCACAATTAATTCCGAAATCGAAATTATATTTTTTTAAAAAATCACAAATTAAAATTTGAAATCAAAAATAAAATAAAATAAAAATTATTTATTTTATATTTTTAACTTTAAAATTACTCCAATTACTTTTCCTCTTAAACGATTAAGTACACACATATATGTACTCAAAAAAAACTACCATGTACACATATATGTGGACTCAAAAAAACTACCAAGTACACATACACATATATGTGTACTTAAATAAAATAAAAATTTTATGTGATGCTTGTCTGAAAATATAAGTATACAGTTCTTTTCCTTATTATAGTCCACTCGTTGCATTATTATAGTCCCCGTTGCGTTATTATAGACCCTTTGTTGCATTATCAAAGTCTCTTCGTTGCATTATAGGTTTTGCAAATCATAGACCTATTTTGCAGATTTATAGACCCATTTGCCGGTGTTTTATACCTTTTTGCAATATTTTTAGATGTCCCGTAAAAATTTGCCTCTATTAATTAATTTTTAACACATTTTTAACCCATATTTTTTAACCCATATTTTTTAATCTATATTTTCTAACCCTTATCTTTAAACCCATATTTTTTAAACCATGTTTTTTTAACCCTTATTTTTTCACCCTCATTTATTAACACTTATTTATTAACACTTATTTTTTAACCTTATTTTTCAGTCTTATTTTTTAACCCTCATTTTATAATCCTCATTTTTTTCCCCTTATTTTTTAGCCCTGATTTTTTAATCCATATTTTTTTAACCTATTTTTTAACCCATATTTTTTTACCCATATTTTTTACTCTCATTTTTTAACCCACATTTTTTATTTCATATTTTTTAAACTTATTTTTCAATCCATTTTTCCAACCCTTATTTATAAACCTTTACTTTTTTTAACCCACATTTTTTAATCCCCATTTTTTAAACCTTACTTTTTAACCTTTATTTTTTCGCATTAACCTTTTAATCCATATTTTTTAAACCATTATTTTTTAACCCTTATTTTTTAGCCCTTATTTTTTAGCCCTTATTTTTTACCCGTATTTTTTTACCTTTATTATTCTCCCTAACTTTTTTAACCCATATTTTTTAAACCATATTTTTAGCCCTTATTTTCTAACCCCATTTTTTCATTCATTTTTTAATGCTCATTTTTTAATGCTCATTTTTTTACGCTTATTTTCCTAGCCCTTATTTTTTAGCTTTATTTTTTTATCCTAATTTTTTTAACCCTAATTTTTCAAAGTTATTTTTTTAACCCTTATTTTTTAATCTTTATTTTTTAGTACCCCATTTTTAACTATTTTTTAAACAAATTTTTTCACTATAATTTTTTAACCTCATTTTTTAACAAAGGTTAAAAATATGATTAAAAGGTTCGGTAAAAAAATAAGTGATAGAGATGGGTGTTTATTAAACGGTAAAAAAGAGGTTTTAGAGATATATAAGACTCACAAAGAGTTAATTAATAGGGGTAAAAAATAGGGATTAAAAAATAGTTATTAAAAAAATAAGGGTTAAAAAATAAGTTAAAAAAATAGGGTTTAAAAACTAAGGGTTAAAAAATAACTATTAAAAGATTGGAGAGGGGAGTAAAAAATGGGGAGTAAAAAATACGGTTTAAAAATACGGTTAAAAAACATGAATTAAAAAACATGGAAAAAAAAATAAGGGGTAAAAAATGAGGGTTGAAAAAGAGATTGAAAAATAAGGTCTAAAAAATAATGTTTAAAAAATGAGTGTCTTAAATATATTAATTAAAAAATATGGGTTAAAAAAATGATTATAAAAAAATAATGGTTAAAAAATAAGGTTTAATAGATAAGGTTTAAAAATATGGATTAAATAACATGGGTTAGAAAATAAGGGTTGAAAATAGGGTTGAAAATTAATTAATGGATGTAAATTTAACTAAAAATCTATAAAATATATGCAAAAATGTGTAAAACACCGACAAAATAGGTCTATAAATCATCAAAATAGGTCTATAACTTTGCAAAGCCTATAATGTAACGAAGTGACTATGATAAAAATCGAAGGGGCTATAATAATGCAACGAGAGGCTATAATAGTGCAAGGTATGAACTATAATAATGAATATAACTGTATACTTATATTTTCAGACAACCTCATATAAAATTTTAAAATTATTTGAGTAGACATATATGTTTACTTGGTGTTTTTTTTGTGTACACACATATGTGTAGTAAATCGTTTAAGGGTTAAAGAGAATTCTCGCTGAGAGAGTGTAGAGGGCGGTGTTCTACTATTTTTATACTAAATAAAAGGATTAAAACTAAAATAAATCATTATTGTTTTTAAATAATAATATTAGATATGTAATTTAAGGAGCGAACGAAATTTTCATGAAATAACTTCACATATAAAAATTATTTCTCCAACGGGTTAGAGACCCACCTTCAGATTTGAAAATCTTAATTGGTAAGAGCATAGAGTATAGTTCTTATTTCAAATAAGCGTAAAATCTTGAGATAAATCTAAATATATAATTAATATTAAAAATTCAAAGATTTTTAGAGGTTTACCAAATTTGGTGCGAATCATAAATTTGGTAAACCTCTATATATCTTTAGATTTTTATATTAATTATATATTTAGATTTATCTCAAGATTTTACGCTTATTTGAAATAAGAACCATACTCTATGCCAGGGGTCGGCAACCCTGTGATCCCGGGCGCCAGGGCGACCGCGAAGTACTTTTATGGCGCCCGCCACTCATTCTTGTAAAAAATAAATTGCCCAAATATATTAGAATTAGAAGCGGGCAACAGCGTGCTAGCGGTTAAATTAAAAATAAAGGTTTTAATATCATAATTTAAAATACACAGAAAATTAAAAAAATTAATATGTGTTTTGGAGGAGCTTCTATTCGTATATACCGGATAATGAGGTGTTAATGAAAGAAAAATAATGTCAATGTTCTCATTAATGAAAATTAAATAGCTATTTATATATAATATCTGTATAAAAATTTGTTTATTAATAAAATTTGTATTTATAAAAAATTGTACCCGTCTGTGTTTCCTTTAATAATGCGGCGCTTTTGAACAAAAAGTTTACCTCCCCTGGTCTTAATTTTCTTTCCCAAAAAAAAATCCATATTCGCACTGATTTTTTAAAAAATACGCGGAATAAATAATTTTAGCGCCCACAGGGAATTTTTTATATAAAAGAATGCGCCCGCATAAATTTTATATACAAATGCGCCCGCAGAGATTTTTTTAAAAAATGCGCCCGTGAGTTAGAAAAGGTTGCCGACTCCTGCTCTATGCTCTTACAAATTAAGATTTTCAAATCTGAAGGGGGGTCTCTAACCCGTTGGAGAACCAAAAATTTTTAAGAATTTTAGTTTCAAATTCTTATAAATTTAATTTTGAATTTTCATGTTTTTCTATTTTTAGAAATTTTTTATGTTCATTTCACGATTAAAATTTATATATCTTTATTTATTATATATTACATGTTGACAACATCCATAGCTGCCAACCCAGAGAGTTGTCTCCAACCATGGCCTTTAGATCTTTGGTTCCTGGTGTTCCAATAATACGTCACTTCCTAAGCTACCCAGAAGCCCAGCTGTATACGCGATTTTCGTTTTATCAATGACTCAGCAGGATACAGATAATTAGTAGCTTTTCAATAATTTTTATTTTTCTCTACTTTTTGCCGAGATGCGTCGCCGCACTCATCTCCACACCTAGGAGAGTCCCTTCTACTTCATTGTCATATAATACCAAGTCTTAATCAGCTATACCACACTGGAATAGCTGTATATTATACTATAATATATAGTTTTTGACCGCTTAATGCCATTCCATCATTATTTATTAAAGAATGACGTCAGAGGGATTCGAACCACGATACTTAATATTACATTCGTGAGTGTTAACCATTGAGCTATCTGGTTACATCTTTATTTATTATTTTTTTTTTAATTTGACAAAGTTATTTATATTTTTTTTTAATAAATTTCAAATTTTTAGAAATATTATTGAGTTTTTACAAATAATTAAGGAGCACGTGCGGCTTTAGTATGCAATTTCGGGGGTGTATGTTTTTTTTACCCCTTTTTTGCAATTAAGAAAAAAAATGTGATAATTTTAATAAATGGTTATTATATTATTAATAGGGCCCGGTAAAAAATCCGCATTTTTTCGATTAAAAATCCGCTAAAAATCCGCTTTTTTTGATTAAAAAATCCGCTAAAACCCCGCTTTTTGATTAAAAATCCCCCTTTTTTAATTTAAAATAAGCCGCCTAAAATTTGCTTTTATAAATTTAAACGCCTTTTATAACGACTTGCAACTTAGATAAATCAACAAATTAAAAATGTGGACTATATTTTCAAAATATGTATAGACTCTTGTTGTAACAAATAATGCCCCCCTGCAAATTATGCCCTCTATTAAATTAAATTAAAAAATTAAAAAAATCAATTTTTAATAATAAAATTTTATTACTAGTGTCGTGTCAAATAAT
>SDVU01000765.1:0-10684 GCA_016256075.1 Dictyocoela muelleri | reverse complement strand
ATATATTTTATTTTCCTTTATTAATGTCATTTCAGTTATATTTATAGTTTTTTATACCTTTAAAATCTATAAGTTAAATTTATAATAGTTCTTCCTTATATACCTCCCCCCTCTGAAAAAAATATCGAAAACTACGAAATATGGCATTAGCAAGGCAAAATAAAAATTTCTTTATATAGTCTTATATACATATAGTAAAAATCAGTTTTTAATATAAGCCTTTATTTCCAAATTTAGTAAATTTAGAAATAAAGGCTTATATTAAAAACTTATTTTTACAATATGTATATAAGACTATATAAAGAAATTTTTATTTTGCCTTGCTAATGCATATTTCGTAGTTTTCGATATTTTTTTTCAGAGGGGGGGGGTATTTAAGGAAAGGGAGAACCGAGGTTTTTCAAGTTGATTAAAGTGTTATCATCAAAGGTAAGCTGATTAAATCTCCTTCAAAGATGTAAGATTCTATTCAAAGAGCTACATGGATTGTTAGAGCGGTAGAAGAAACGACTATGGAATCGGTCTTAGGAATAGTACGAAATCGTAGGAAAGAAACTATGCCGAAGTTCCTCAAAAAAATATAAATAACAATTCTGTGGTTAAAACTGATAGGCATTAATCATATCCTTATTCAGTTGCATGTATTGAAGGAGTCCATATTTTCGTTAACCACCAAGAAGGGTTCATAAATTGCGAAGAGTATCATACTAATCTTATATAATGTGAATGTTCGCGTTTCAAAACAGATATTAAAACCAGAAGGGGTATTTCGGGTTTTTCAATTGGTGGTTATGTTGAAGAGTATATTAAGAAAACGAAATATAAAATAAATAACTTCTGAATCCTATAGACAAGCGTTTATAATATTATTGAGGATTCCTTTTTGAGAAAATAAAAACTTCTTTTTTACAAATATTTATTTTTTACTCATTATTTTTAAACTCATTATTTTTTTAACTTTTAATTTATAATCCATTTTTATATATATTTTTTACGCTTGTAAGGGAGGTACTCTTACATAAACAAACGGGAATAGGCCCTAGAGCCATATTGACGAAATTTAATAAAGAGTGAAATATTAACTTTAATCGTTAAACAAATAAAAGCAATGAAAAAAATTCTCAAATTAAAAAAAATTAGAAAAACTTTTTCTAAAATTTCATTTGAGACACTGATATATTTTTTTATTATAATTATAGGCCAGATAGCTCAGTGGTTACACTCTTGAATGTAAAATTCAAGTATCGAGGTCCAAATCCCACTGACGTCACTCAATAATAAATAATGAAGGAATGATATTAAGCGGGCAAAAAGTATAGAAATATAGTACTAATATACAGTTTTTCAGTATAAAATTGCTGATTAAAACTTGGTCTAATATGACAATGAAGCAGAAAGGACTCTCCTAGGTGTGTGGATTAGTGCGGCAACGCATCTAGTCCAAATAAGTAGCGAAAAAAATCATGATAAAGCCACTAATTACCCATATCCTGCTGAATCATTAGTAAAAAGAAAATCGCATATACAACTAGGCTCATGAGTAGCTTAGGAGAGGCTTATTCTTGGAACACCAAGAACCAAAGATCTAAAGGCCAAGGTAGGAGACAACTCTCCGGGTTGGCAGCTATGTATGTTGTCACCATGTAATATATATAATTATAATTATAAGCGTTTTTTACAAGGATACTATAATTACACAGAAGATTTTTTTTTAATTTAAGTTATTAAGGTAACCGAGTTTATACGTGAACCATTAAAAAGCGTGATTTTTCTGATTTATTTTGTAAAAAAAAACCGGATAAAGCATGAAATCCACAATCGTTTTTTTTTTAATTTTATTCGGCGTTTTTGGAAAAAAACCCCGCTTTTTAAAAAACTTAAAAACATAAAAATAAATGCTATTAAATAATTATAAAAAATAATGAAAAGAAAAAAATAGTGAATTTTTTATATTTTTATTTGACTATTTTAGACAAAAAAGATGACAAAATGAAAAAAAAAACTATGAAAAAAGAGTGCTCATAATAATTATTTTGTGAATTTTTAATATAGCAATATTTAAAAATGGCGGAAAATTCTATGTTTTCTTAAAATTCCAAATTTTCTATCACGATTCTTATCTACTATTGTTACATCTTTTTTTTTCCACTTTTTAAAAAAATATTCTTATTCTTACTTAATTAGTCTTTTTTTAGTTTGTCAATGAAAAAACATATCGGTTCATTTTTGAACTATTTGCTATTTAAGTATTGAAGTAAAGCTTCGCATTTGTTAGTAGTATAAGGTAGACTACATAATATTATATTGTTTGCGGACCATTAAACATGGCCTTTTTAACCATGTTTATATAATTGATAAAAAAAATCATTCAACTTGTATAATTAATATATAAACATTTTTTTCATTGGGTATATTAAAGTTCCCGAATTTATACATGAACCGTTCAAAAAAGTTTGATATTTTTGATTTAAATCTTGTGAAAACCCCGTATAAATGTGATTCCACTTAAAATTAAACACATATGCTTTTTTTTATATTTTCACTGTAATTTTATAGTATACTTCAATTACACGACACCTCAATTTTATACAACAATGATTTTTTTATTAAATTTTACTTTAAAACATATGGTCATTTTTAGTTCTGAGACTCTTAATAAATTGGCATATAAAAATTTTTGAAAAAAAAATAAATAATACATAAAATAATAATCTAAACCGTTTTATATAGTTTTTTAATACCCGCTCACTTTTAATGCCAACATTTGCGATTTAAACTTTAACTTCACAAAAAAAATATTCAAATTTCAGAGAAACAAAGATAAAATAAATTTTAAGCAATTGAATAGCTAAATAAAAGTTAAAGAACGACACTTAATCCGAATTTAGAACCTGAATAGAATGAAGATCATTAGATCGGTATTTAAATCGTTAATTATTCTAATTATTAATTATATATTTAAACTAAATCTGTAAATAACAACAATTTTACCATAAATTTTTATTTTCAAAGATTTTTCAGGATTTTATCATGAACACTTGCCCCTAAAACAGTTCTGAATGGATAATCGTATGCTATAAAAACACTCTTGTTTTCTGTAACTAAAAGATATATCTCATTCTTAAAACCCCTTTTATTTTCACCAATCACTATTAAATTCAAATAATTATCATAAAAACCATCATCACCAGGAAATATATCCCTAAAAATAAATTTATCAGATCCTTTACAATCCATAAAAATATCCAAATAAATTTTTTTATCAACACAAATACTCGGTTTCATAATGACTAGAGTATCCCCGTCTTCAGTGCCCAATATCTTTTTCAGTCTTTCATAAAGGATTTTTAAAATGTTTAAATCCAAAACTTGTGCTTTCAGCCTTGACGGAAAACAAACTTTTTTAATATTAGATCCTATGAATATTTCAGGGTTATCGTAAAATGATCGCATCACTTGCCATTTAATTTTAGCAAAAGGATGTTCATTTAAACCCTTAATTGATGTAAAAATATTTTTTATTAAAAAATCATGAAAATATACTTTTTCAGATTTTATTTTTTCGGATTTTATTATTATTTTTTCAAAAGTAAATTTTTTAAAATGAAAAACAAAATTAAATTTTTCTTTCGAGACAATATTTGAAAATTTCATTTCTAATTGGGATATTTTGTTCATAAGATTTTTTGATTTTAATGAAATGCTGAAAACGGGTGTGGTGTATTTTATATAAAATGTATCATTGTTATAATTAAAATATAAATGATACAACCATTTACAACATCCAGGCATTTTAGCATCACTAGTTTGAATATTTGTTAGCAATGATAACTCTTTTTTTTGCAAATATTTTGAATGATCTTTAAAAGTATAATAATTATCATAGAGTTCGCCATTTTCCATATCAGAGTCCGGATCTTTAGATATATGTATTACGATGTAATTTATTTTACCGGAGCGCCTACTCAAAACATGTTGATAAAAATTCCATATCGCGTTAACATCAAAAAATTCAAGATCTACATCACTATAAAAAATAAAACGATGATTTGGTTTTAGCTTTGTTTTTTGTCCAGGATTATCGCGATAAAATATTGATTTATAGATATTTTCATAACTAATAGTTTTTTCAACAAATAAAAATTTCCCTTTTAGGAAATTTTCAGTAAAAATTTTACATTTCACATGGCTTTTAAAAATGTAAAAACTATAAATTCTGTTATTTTCAAATTTCACTATATTTTCCTGAAAATCAGAAATTAAGATATCACTAAAATAATCAATAATATCTGTCATCATTAAATTGTTCGCATTTTTCTTATTACCAGTCCACGTTGTTTTTCTTTTCTTCTTTTTTATTTTGTCTAATTCTTCAAGTATCATATTTTTTTGATAACTATTTTTTTCTTTTAAGTTGTTAATAATGGTGTTATACTCGAAGGATTTTGAAGTTTCAGTGTCATTAATAATATTATTTTCAGAATTTTTCGAAAAGATGGATTCATAATAATCATCGGTGTCTGAATTAAGATCAAAACTACATTTATGACATATTTTCTGAGAAACTTGACTTTTTCTGTTATTTAAAATTATACTTTTTCTATTATTAACTATTGTTTGACCATATGGATTAACGTATGAAGAGGTATTTGGGGAATTAATCATAAATTCATTGCCAATTTCGGCGTTTTCTTGAACCTTTTTAGTAAATTTTGGGTTGATTTTATTTTCAAATTCTAATACTTCACTATTTCGCAGTTCGTCGCTCTCTTTATCAAAATTTTGTTTTGATGAAAGAGATTTTAAATTTTCATCTTTACCGAATTCAGAATATACTTTACCTGAAATGGCAACATCTGTTGTATTTAATTGAGCCAATCCATCCGAAATTTTTTTAATGAAATGATCTAAACTCTGATCATTATCAATTATATTAGTATCAGTCTTAATTCCAATTATAGATGAATCCTCATCATAGGGAACAGATAATTTTTCAGAGCACATTCCTGAATTGTTGTTTTTCATTTTCTTTGGATCCGATTTTTTTTCCAAGCTTAATATTTTTAATCTTTGAGAGCACACCGGAGTATTACTTAAATCGCGATCCGATTGATCTTGAGTATTTCCATCTTTATGCTCTTCCTGGTCTTTAAATTTTTCATTCTGATTTGTTTGTTCGATTTCCTGATTATTCTTCTTTTTTGTATCTCGTTGATCATCAATTATATTAGAAAGTTTAGACGATGCTCTTATTAAGGTTTCTAAGGTTGGATCATGATGTACCTGAACTTTTGTTGTTGAACATTTTCTGAAGAATGGGAATGTTAGAAGTATTATCAAACAAATTTTGAATTTTTTGATATTTATTTCAACCATGGGGTAATTTTTAAATATTCTATAAAAAGAAAAAATAAAAAAAAATGATTAATTAATTTTAGCAATTTTTATAAAAATTACAATTTTCTATAGTTTTAATTTTCTATAGTTTCAATTTTTTATTGTTTTAATTTTCTATAGTTTTAATTTTCTATAGTTTTAATTTTCTATGTTTTAATTTTCTATATTTTAATTTTCTATACTTTTAATTATATTTATAGGTTATGATCGATTTTATAGTTTCAATTTTTTATAGTTTCAATTTTTTATTGTTTTAATTTTCTATAGTTTCAATTTTCTATAGTTTCAATTTTCTATAGTTTTAATTTTCTATTTTTACAATTTTCTATAGTTTTAATTTTCTATAGTTTTAATTATATTTATAGGTTATGATCGATTTTATAGTTTTAATTTTATTAACAGTTAAGAACTAAATTACTATTCTTCTTGTTTTTATTATTGTTAAATGATGATGATAAAGTAAAATAGATTAGCATAATGGAAAGATATTGAAAATTAATTATTTAAAATAAGTTTTAAGAAAATTTATTTGAAATAAAACTATACCTGAATTTTATTTTTGAACGCAGTAATAACCAGATTATAGTTAAAATTGAATACTCTTTTATTCATAAATACAATTATTTATAAATATAATTTTAAGCTTGACATTGATCGATTTTATTAAGAAAAATTCATTGTTAGTTATTAAAAATAATATGGCTTTCTATAAAAGTCAAAAATATTATTATTGTTGACGTACGAAGTTCAAATAAATTTTAATAAGACTTAAATAATAAATAATTAATTTTTGCTAAAATTAAAGGTATTTTATAAACTGTATACTTATAAATTAATATCCTGAAAATTGATTCTCTGCTAAAAAAATATTTCATTTAAAAACGAGTAAATTTCTAATTACCACTAATATTACAAATTGTTTATCAAATAAACTGTTTCAGGACTTTAATATAGGATAATTTCAGTTTAAAAATGATTTGTCGAGATAATTCTATAAAATTCTTTGATGAGAAAATGAATAAAACATAAAATTATATATTTTTATGCCTAATTATAGTATTATTCGTCAATTCATTTGTCTTGACTTTAACAAATAACTTAATCGATAAATTATTTTAAAAATCACACAAAATTATCAAGTTAATAACTCATAAATAAATTATATCTTGACAAAATCCATAGTTGCCAACTCGGAGAGTTGTTTAAACCGTGATCTTTTGACCTTTGATTCTTGTTGTTCAAATTATAGTTACTACTAAGCTACTTAGAGATTATTTTATGCAATTTTCGTTTTATCAATGACTTAGCAGGATTCAGATAATTAGGGCTTTTCATAAATTTTTATTTTTACTAATTATTTTGCCGAAATACGATGTCGAACTCATACTTACACTTAAGAATTATTTCTTCACCATAAAAGATAGACCAAGCCTTGATCAGCTATACCACCACTGGAATAAATATATATCACGGCTATAGTTCTATAGTGATTGAGCACTTAATGACTTTCCCAATTATTTATTAAGCTGACTTTAATAATTCGAACCACGATACTTAAATTTTACATTCAAGAGTGTTAACCACTGAGCTATCTGGCCTCTATAATTTATAACTTTTGAAAATGTTTGAAAAATACCCGAAAGTATAAATCAAACGCATGAAAATAAATGATAAGCATAAAAAATTTTAAAATATAAATTTTAAAAATTAAAAAAAAATGTAAAAAAAAATTCAAAAGAAAATAATTTTAAATAGAAAAATATTTTAAATAGAAAATAAATTCAATAGAAAACATCTTTTTAATCAATAAACATCGTTTTAATCAATAAACATCGTTTTAATCAATAAACATCTTTTTAATCAATAAACATCTTTTTAATCAATAAACATCTTTTTAATCAATAAAAATCGTTTTAATCAATAAAATTACGACAAAAACAAATTTCGTATTTGATCGATAATTCCATTGAAGATGTTTTTAAAAAATCCAGAAATCCGCCATTTTTGTTTTTTAACTTTATTCTGGTGATTTATTTTATCAGCAATTCTAATTGGAACACAGGATGGTGGAATATCATTAAATAACTCATTTTCAACGTTAAACAAAACATCATTATCAATTTCAGGGTTTATATTTTTAAAATTTAGATCTTCAATATCGAAAATTTCATTCTTAATATCTAAAACTTTAGATTCTTCATAGCTAATTTCATCATTTCGTACTGAATTTAACTGAAAATCGGGTGTGGGTTCTTCAACAATTTCACCAATACATTCAGTAGTTGCTCTCAATAGTTCCATATTATTCTTAAAATCGTTTATCTCACTCATTGTATTTTCAATAGACGTACTTGAAGTTGAAGAGCTTATTGATTCTATATCACCAATTTGTAACAGTTCTTCGAGAAGCAGGCCAACCTTCTGCCCAATAAAGGGAAAACTCCAATTTATTGGATCAATAAATCCAGGAAGCAAATAGGGATGATCTACTTCTGCATATTGTGTTATTTGAAAATCCTTGCCATCGAATAATAATGACGCGCCAAAATTTTTGTATGAATCACAATAGTTAGGTGCCGAAAAAATGCTTATTATTTGTGGAAAAATGCGAGGTTTAGTTAAAATTTCTGATTTTTTCGAAATATTTTGCTTCTCTATTGAACTTATCGCGAATTTATCATTTGATATACTTTTTTCATAAGAAAAAGATTTCGTGTCAAAATTATTATTTCCTTCAAATAAAACTTCACCGTCTTCATTTTGATTTGATCCATCATCATTTAAAATTTGATCATTATTTGTTTGATCTTCATTTAAACTATTCTGATTTAAACTATTCTGATTTAAACTATTCTGATTTAAACTATTCTGATTTAAACTATTCTGATTTAAACTATTAATTGATTTTTCTTCGTTTAATTCTTTTTTAATTTTATCGATTTTATCTTTGTTTTTCTCAATAAACTCTTTAATTGAATCACCTGAAGATGAATTTTCATCTGATAATTCAATTTTATCATTGTTTACAAAATTAATACCTTTAAATTCAACCTGTTCTATTTGACTAGGGCTATTTGAACCTTTATTGATATATCTTTTGACAATAGGAGTATAATTTCCGTGACTATAAATTCTAAATCCGTCTTTTTGAACCTCGTGTCCCCTAACAATGCACCATAAATTGTTTTTTGCCAAAAAATCCTCAACAGCACGATCAGAATAAAAATAGGAACATCTTCGGCTAGAATTACTTGAGAAAGAATTAATAAAATTAAATTCAAACAGTGGATGAGGGTCTGACCATAACAAATCGGTCATAATACCTGATTTTTCAGGTTCTATAAATCTGTTGATTTGATTTATATTTTCGATTTTTGTGAAAAATGGTGATATTCCGCCGTGTACGCAAAATATTTTTTTCATGACTATGGCGGCGATAGGAAGTGTTCGGAAATTTTCAAGAAATTTTAAATAGACCTGTTGACTATATTTTTTAAGACATTCTTTTTTGAAAGAAAAGTAGCTTGTCATTTTTTCAGTTTCATGGTTTCCTCGCAACATGAATATTCGGGTTGGGTATGTTATTTTTAACATTAATAGGTATAAATATGTTTCACAAGAAAACATACCACGATCAACGTAATCACCAAGAAATAAATATCCTCTGTCCCTGCTATTCTTTATTTGAGATGTATTGTTATTTTTAAGTTCATTATTGTATTTTTCAGGTTCATTATTATATTTTTCAGGTTCATTATTATATTTTTCAGGTTCATTATTATCGAAAAAATCTTTCACATTCAAAGAACAATTATGTCTTTCCTCCGAAATTTTTCTATTTTTCAATGACTCATCACAAGATTTATCATTTCCTAATTCTTCATCACTATCAAACTCGTTATCAAGTATATTTAGCAAATCATAATATTGACCATGAATATCACCATAAATAAAACATTCCTTATCTACAGAAAGCAAATTAGGTTCTTTAACAAAAATCTCTTTACTTTTGTCAAGAATCCAATTAACTTGTGCTTCACTCAGAATTCCCCTGTTTCGGAAATGTTCACGTATAATTTTATGATCATAAATAATGTTATCTTGTGATATAATTATTTTTGATGATGGTATGTTTGTTGCTGGTAATAAGTGTAATGGTTGTGGTATTTTTTCGGCTTTCATATTGGGTCTTGTACTTGTTTTTTAAAAAAATGAGGTAAAGGGGATTCAGAAACCAATGAATTTTGTGAAAATTGATCATTTTTTAGGTGATTAAAATAAATAGTACTCCCGATTCATTTATTGAAAAGAGTTTAATGTATATTAATTCTGAACGGGTTAATTATAACAATAAAAAAATTTTAAGTGTACTCTTAATCATAGTTTATATAAAAATCATAGTCTATATAAATTTATTAAGTTTATATAAAAATCATAGTTTATATAAAAATCATAGTCTATATAAATTTATTAAGTTTATATAAATTTCTTAAGTTTATATAAAAATCATAGTCTATATAAATTTATTAAGTTTATATAAATTTCTTAAGTTTATATAAATATGCAATTTTATTCAAATTTCTGATTTTAGTCAAATTTCTGATTTTTTTGCTTTAGCAGTATAAATATTTGTTAGCGAGAATAATAAAAATAAAAGTAAAATATTTTGTATCAACTTAAATTTATTCTTTAATGAAAAAAATATGTAATTTTTTTTAAATATACTTTTTATAAACAAAATTTATTAAACTTTAATACAAACTATAACTCTATTCAACATATTACATGGTTCTAATCTTACCTTAAAAAAATATAATAAAGAAAATTATCATATCTAAAGGCATGAGTGTTTATTTATAGTTGAAAAGGGTTATATTACGAGATATTACTAAATGTAAAATTGTTAAAACACATTAGATAAAAAAATATATTTTTTATAAATTATATTTATTAGATTCATTTAATCGTCTATTGTATTTTAATTTAACAAGAAAGAAATACAAATACTCCTATTACACTAATCTTTATATGTTACGAAATATACAGGATTTCGAATTTAAGCTATTAAATGTTCATTTTTTTGTTCCCTACTGATTTTCGAGAAATGGTTCAATTGAGAAAAGTTTTTTCTCATATATATATATATATATATTACATGTTGACAACATCCATAGCTGCCAACCCAGAGAGTTGTCTCCTGCCGTGGTCTGTGACCTTTGGTTCCTGTTGTTCCGATAATACGTCACTTCCTAAGCTACCCAGAAGCCCAGCTGTATACGCGATTTTC
>SDVU01000764.1:0-10688 GCA_016256075.1 Dictyocoela muelleri | reverse complement strand
AAAATAACCGTGGCCGTCATTTGAAAGATATTATATTTAAAAACTAGGAAAAAATATTATTAAAAAATGTTCTTCTTATAAATAAAATGAATTTCAAGTTAAGTGCTTTTTTTTATTAATTAACAAATTAAAAGGGTCAGTTAATTATGCTCCACTTTGTATATTAATTATATTATAATTTTAATGAAAATTTTTATAGAAATATTAATTAAAATTTTTGTATATTTATTGAAAGTCTTCGTGTATATCAATGTATGGAATGGCTCTGAAAATAAAATTTATAAAACTAAATTTATTAATGTCTATCATTAAATAGTCGTTATATTTATTTCTTAATAGATTATTACAAAATAACCTTCGTTTTTCAAGGTAGCGGTTCTTTAATCATAAATATTTGAAAACCTGAAAATACAATGGACTTTTATTCAAATTAAATAGAAGTCATAATTATTTTAGAAATGGAAATACATTTGCACTTCTATCTCAAAATTAGTAATATGTAAAAACATAATAAAAAATAAACAAAAAAATATTAAAGGTCAAATTGAATGAAATAATAATCTAAAAAAACGATATTGTTCCTTTTATAAAAATTAACTTTCCGATTATAGAGCCGGATAGCTCTGTGGTATAAAATCTTCGATATAACATTTAGATATTGTAGTTCAAAATATTGTAAACACATTTTTATAAACAAATAGAAATGACATTAAGCAGTCAAAAACTATAGAAATATAGTATTAATATATTGGTGTACCTGTGTGGTATAGCTGATTAAGATTTGGTCTAATATTACAATAAAACAAAAGGGTTTCTACACGGTGTGTGATGAGTGCGTCGACGCATCTAAGCACTAAGTTGTGAAATAAGGAAAACATGAAAAAATGTCTCTAATTACTGTATCTTGCCGAGTGATTAATTAAAATAAAATCGCGTTGCAGCTGGAGTCGCGGTAGCTAGTAGTGACGTATAACATCGACACTAGAACCGAAGGAATTGTACTTTATTAAAAGAACTCTTCGGGCTAGAAAATTTTGGATATTGTCACACGTAATATATCATATTTTCGATATTGAAATATTTCTAGTCATAAAACTGTTAATATATTCACTTTCATATATTATTTCCATAGTATTGCTATTTTCTTATTCAATATAGTAATTAAATATCTAACCAAGATAATTCTAATACTAAGTATTTTTGATGAAACTAAACTTCTTTACAATTTACAGTTTTCTGTCTACTATGATTTTTATATTTACAAAGGTGATTATTTATAAATGCAACAATTCCAAATAAATTGATAAAGAACATTTATGATAACATAATTTATTTTTAAAGAATTAAATTTTTGGCATCGATTATTGCTTTGCATCCACTTGCAGCATTAAGAATGGCTTCTTTAATTCCTAATGATAAACCGCAAAATACTAAATTTTTAAAATTATTAACGCAGTATTTATCCTTAAGATCAACTTTCTCAGATTTATCTTTAAGATCAACTTTATATGATTTAACTTTAAATTCAACTTTCTTGGATTTATCTTTAAGATCAACTTTATCAGATTTATCTTTAAATCCAACTTTCTCGGATTTATCACTTATTCTTTCAATAACTTGATCAACAACTAAAACACGAGTCTTTAAATCCAGCTCTTTAATAAAAACAAAATCGTCATAAATATCAACATCATTAATATACGAATTTATTAATCGAACCTTAAAGTTCAATGCTTGTTGACGACAATCACCAACAAAATCAGATCCATGATATCCCACTACTTTATCAGTGTTTAAAATTGAATTGTACTTTTCTGTTGGTTCGATTATAATAGGAGATAAATTAGCAGTTGCAGCATAAATTGCTGCTGTGTATGTTGCTGGTGTGTTGCCGTAAATAACTATTTTTTCAATTTTCATGAAGGGCTATTGAAAATATTATTAATTTTTTTAATTATTTTATCCTGAAAAATTTATTTATCAAATATTTGGTTTAATGTTTGGGTTAATCTCAATTTGAGGTATATTTTAAAAATTATTATTTTGGTTTTAATTTCAAATTATAAAAAAATGTTGAGTTTTTGAATGTAAATTATAAAATTGACAAATATTTTTTTCATTATGAAATTCAAAATCTTAATTCACAACCCGTCCAAAAGAAATTAAAGGGGATGAAAAAATTAAAAAATTAACAACTATAATAAATCGTGATATGTTATAAAATCTTTTTAGAAGCAACTATTTTTATATGTTAAAATTTTGTAGAATATTTATATAAATATCAAATCTTTCTTAAATATTTTAAAATCATCAATCTTTCTATATATATTGCACATAGACCATATCTATAATTGCCAACCCGGTGAGTATACCCCACCATAGCCTTCAAACTTTGGTTCTTGGTGTTCCAATAAAACGTCTCTCCTAAGCTACCCAGAAGACTTACTGTATCCGCGATTTTCGTTTTATCAATTACTCGGAGGATACAGGTAATTGGAGGTTTTTCATGAATTTATATTTTTCACTACTTTTTGCCGAGATGCATCGCTTTACTCATCCCCATAACTATGAGGGTTCCTTCTACTTCATTTTGTATAGACCAAGTCGTAATTAGCCATACTATTCTAGAACAACTGTATTAATAATATATTTCAATAGTTATTGAATCTCAATGACATTCCCTAATTATTTATTGTGGCGAGCGAAGCAAGTTACACGCAAACAGAGAGTCATTTTTTTTCAAAAAAGAGGGTTAGGAAAAATAAAAAACCAATAATTGCTGCGCGCGAAGCGCGTAAAGCTCGAAGAGTGGTTCACTTATTGAGTATAGTTAAAAAAAAATTCAAATCTTTATTTTCAAATTAAAAATTTAAGATCTTGTAAAAAATAGCTATCTCTAAATGGAACCTTATGAAAAAAAAACAAATAAAAACCCTTATAAAAAACACCTTATAATATATAAACCCCTCCTAAGGGGTTATTTTTTTAGGATCTAAATTTTTTTTTGAAAAAAAATCTTACCCAAAGCGTCCTGCTTGTTGCGTGTCTCGCTTTTCGAATGTTCCGAGCTATGCGAGTGACAATTCTTTTTTTTAAAATTAGAACCCTTTTTTTAAAAAACATCTCTCTGTTGGCGCGTCCCTCGCTTCGCTCGCCACATTTATTAAAGAGTGACGTCGGTGAGATTCGAAGCTAGAACTTAAATTTTACATTCAAGAGTGTTAACCGCTTAGTTATCTACCCAATTTTTATAATAATATATTTTTGAATGATCAAACAGGTTTTTTTACAGAAAGTATTTATCTACCAAATTATTTTTATATTTTTTTTCATTACGGAATTTAAAACAGGTTTATAATTTTATCACACAACAAAAAATCCAAATTATACTTAGACTTTAAACCCTTATAAAATATTTAATTTTATAATAAAAATTTCTTAACACAAAAATTTTTCAATTAAATCTTTAATGATAAATATTATTTTTAGAGAAATCATTAATTTAAATCTTTTAGTTAAATAAATCTATTATTTTAAAATTAATCAAAGAATTAAATTTATTTTAATAAAAAAAAAATTATTTTAACTTAATATTATTTCATATTCAAGATCTAAATGCAAGCATTAAATTATCAATAAACCTTCTTTTAAAAGTCACTTAATTAATATTTTTTAGATTATTTAGCTATTTTAATTTATTTTATCTAGAAATGATAGATTAATCATTTATAGCTATAAATAGAACCAAAAAATATTATTATTATGTTTTTAAATTTCATAAAGGTATATGGTATTATAAACATCTTTGTAAATGATATTAATTGTTCAAAATCTAGATATATAAATGATTATATAAATATAGGAGATGGAAATTGTATAAATATAGATGACAAGATCTTTAAAATAAAATTAAGGAATAATTCACCAACTCAAAAAAAAATAACATTGAAAAATAATGATATATATACGATATTGCCATCGCAAATAAAATACAAAACTAATCACGAAACCTTAAAAAATAATTACGAGTCCTCAAAAAATAATTACGAGTCTTCAAAAAATTATTACGAGACCTCAAAAAATAATCACGAAGTATTAAAAAATAATCACGAATCATTAAAAAATAATCACGAATCATTAAAAAATAATCACGAATCCTCAAAAAATTATTATGAGTCCTTTCCCAAGGTCTTTAAAAAACATCGGAAATTAGATGAAAATGTATTGCTTAAAAAAGGAAAAGAATATTTGCACAATAAACAACATACCAATGATTTTTCTTTATATTTATTAGAATTAAAAATAAAATTGGAAAAAATGGAAATAATTGTTGAGAAGATGAAATATTTTTTAGATTATGAGATTAATGAACAAAATCACAATCTCCATTTTCATGAAAACAATTCTGTAAATTCTGAAAAACATAAAGAGGCGAAAGAAAAAAATTTTAAAAATTTTAATAATGATTACGATAAAAATAATGTGTTTGATGATGCGAGACGTAATAGAAAACGATTAGAGTTAGTAAATAATATGAAAAATAATGAATATTCGTTATTAAAAAAAGACTTGCCATTAAATAAACTTAAATATATTCAAAGGTATCATAGTGAATAAAAAATGTTACGAGACTTTTTTTTGTATTTTTGTATTTTTTTTATTTTTTTGTTATTTATAATTTTATGAATCCATTTCTGAATCTTCTGAATAATAATATTCGAAAATATTCATAATTGTCAAGCCGGAGAGTTATATAGAACCTTTGATTCCCGGTGTTCAAGGAATAGTAACTACTAAGCTACCCAGAAGCCAGTTGTATACTCGATTTTTGTTTATCAATGACTCAGCTGAATAAAGGTAATTAGATGTTGTTAATGATTTTTTCACTACTCTATGCCAAGATGCGTTGCAGAACATATTCACTGTGGTGTCCAGTAAGTCCACTCACAATGAATTAAATGATTATAAAAAGGATGATGAAGCTGATGATATGAGTGCTGATAAAAATTATGATGAATTGTATGATCGAATTAATGATCAAATTGATGATCAAAAGTGTGATCAAATTGATGATCAAGAGTGTGATAAAATTGATGAAAAAAAACTTAAAAACAGTTGGGATTTCTGACCCATGCACGATGGGAGAAACAGGCGAGTTGCCAGAGATAAATCAATAAATAAGTTTAGAAGATCAATGATTGTTAATTATCTTTTATTCAACTCGGCGATAGACGAACGCCTCATTTTGAGCTCAAAGAGGCATGCGGAAGACATAATTGAAGATTTAGAAACGAAGAAAATCAGAGCCGACAAATAGTGAAAGTTGATGAAAGATTTGAAATTGCCAACTTTGAATACAGGAGCAATAAATCCGGTCTTACAAAAATGCATAGGCTTAATATAATATCATCCATTGAAGAACAAGATATAATTAGTTGGAGACTCTGCTTCAATGAAGTTTCAAGAGCATGCAATTGGACCGAAGAAATAAAAATAGAAGTACTAGCGCAAATAATTGACCTAGATATACAATCGCAGATAGAACCTTCATGTAACAGTGAACAAGTACTACAAAGAGTTCTTAAATTAAAATACAATACAAATACCGTATATATATCAGGAAAAATTACAAAGGTTGAGACAATGTGATTTCTATAGTATCCGTGCATATGTTAATACAATTGACAAATTATGTAGTAAAATAGGTATATGTCTAGATTGGACAGAAGAAATGGTAAAATCAAAAATCGAAGAGACATTTTTTGCAGGTCTTCATGAAAAAACAAAGTTTGATATAATTAGACATGCCGATAGATCATTTAAAAACTGCATGCAAATATTAAATGATATGGATTCCCTGTGTTTTGAGAAAATAAAGTCTCTTATTGCAACGTCAATGAGGAAAAACGGTAAACAACCCGCAACATACGAGTCAAAAAATATCCTGAACATGAAAAGAAATGTTGATAAGACAAACAATGAGAATTCGTACAATAAAAAATCAAAGTTCTGTGAATACCATAAGTCAAGGACACACTCTAATGAGGAATGTCGATTTAATAAATTAAAACAAAGGACTGGAAATAATGAAAGCTCATACGCTTTAAAAGAACCAATGCAATCTCCAAGAATAATCGAAATACCCTTTCAAATAAAAAACACAAATTCTTAGCTATGATTGATACAGGCTCTGCGAAAAACTATATTCCTGAACACGTCGCTGAAAAACAAGACATGGAAATTCAAGAGTTTATCAAAGAAAAAACCGTGGAGATAGCTAATGGTTCAGTTTTGAAGTTGAAAAAATACTGTGAATTAAAGTTTAAGATAGTTAATGATAATAATACAGAATATAAAACTATATTTCTATTATTAAGAAATCCGAGTGACATTCTTATCTTTGGTATGCGATTTTTAAGTGAAAACGATGCATTAATATATCTCAAGGAAGTATTTATAAACATAGATGGCGCTGATTACGAGATATGTTTCAAAACTCGACAGATCAACGTTTCAGACTTCAAAATTATAGAAAAATCAAAAATTTTTGGCAAAAGATGAAATTAAAGATGAAATTGACGAGATTTTGAGTATTTCGAAAGTAAATAATCCTATATTAGGAGAAATAAAAATGTTGAACATAAAATTGAGCTCCAAGGTGAATTCAAAAGGAGGCATAAAGAGTATCCGGTACCAATAGCTTTACAACAGGATGTGAAGGAACATCTCAAACAACTTGAGGAAAATGGGATAATTGAGGAAAGAGAATGTGATAACATATCTCCGGCTTTCATAATTAAAAAAAAATGGAAAAATCAGATTAGTAGTAGATTATCGGTATCTGAATTCAATCACAAAGAAAACGCACCACATAACTCCAAATCTTAATGAAATACTCGCCAAGCTAAGGGGTCAACCGTATTCACCACCATCGATTTAACTAATGGCTACTATCAAATTCCTATAAATAATAAGGATATTGAAAAACCCGGATTTGCGATAATGAATAAAACATACGTATTCAAAAAGATGCCTTTTGGTTTATGTAATGCCCCATCAACATTTCAACAGGCAATTAATTCTATATTCAGGAATTGTGATAACGTATTGATTTACATAAATGACATACTGCTGTATTCGAAAACATTGGATGAACATAAAGAATTATTGGAAAAGGCCTTTGGAATATTGACATCTTACAACGTCTCCGTAAATTTTGGAAAGAGTTCATTCGCAAGAGACGAAATCGAATTTCTAGGCCATAAAATATATAAATTTAGAATATGGCCGACATCTCAAAATTAGAGTCCTATGCATATTTTATCACGAAAACAAAAAAGCAACTACAAAGACTGCTAGGCTTCATAAACTGGTTTCTGCCATTCATAAAGAATTTATCTATACTGACTGCATCATTATATGAAAAACTTAAAGGTAAAAGGAGTAAAATTATATGGTCACAGAGCGATAATAATATAACAAAGAAACTTTTTAGTCTAATAAAGAATTGTCATACATTACATCACCCGGATATCAATAGAGAATTTACACTAAGATGTGATGCCTCGGATGCTGGCATTGGTGCTATATTATTAAAAGGAGCAAATTGAAATGATATTTCAGCAAAAAATATAATACACAAAAAAAAACTATACTACAACCGAGAAAAAAATTTTTGCTATTTTAAAATCAATCGAACATTTTAAGAACCTCATATTTAACACAATAATAAATATTGAGTCGGATAATAAAAATCTTTTGTATGACGTTGAACTTTCAAAACGAGCCATTCGATGAAATTGCTAATTGAAGAAAATGAGTACACCTTGAAACATATTAGATGAGAGAAGAACAAGGATGCAGATTTGTTGTCGAGATATCTTTTATGAACTGAGATTAAGTTTACAAACAGAAATAATTTATAAAAATTACAAACAATCAAACATGCAAAACTGATGAACACTGGCCAGATGAGAGTTGAATCACCCAAAAATTACAGGAAAATTCGGATGTAGTCGCCTTTTTACGCCAGATTCATAAGGACATGGTACACCCTGGGATAGTCGTAACCGAGAAAACATTAAGAAGATAGGTGTGCTTGAAGGGGATTCGGAAGTGGTTTAAAAATATTTGCAATGAATGTATCGTCTGTAATAAAGAAAAATAGTACACTTCAAATTATGGTATTCCGAATTTCAGCAATAAAGTCTGTAAAAAAGATGATGTAATAGCCATTGACATGCAAGGGCCAATAAAAGCTTCTTATTTTGAACATTATGTCACGAAAAAAAGATTTTTATATTTTAGTAATAGTTGATGTTTTTAGTAGATACCCAGAGATAGGAATAATATTGATATTGATTCTGAAACTGTATGCGAAACATTTAAAAACGTTTGGTTATCAAACATCCGAAACCTAAATTATGTTTAACGGACAACGGTAGACAATTTGTTTCAGAAAACTTTAAAAAACTTATGGATTTATATGGAATTACCCATATTACATCATCACCATTTAATCCTACAGGTAATAGCATAGTTTAAAAGATAAATAAAGAAATAGGAACAGTTTTGAGAATTTTAAGGGGATTAACAGAAAACGAATTGAAAAGAAATATAAGGAGGAAGCTAAACTGTACGGTTAATAGTAACATAAACTATGCGCCTTATGAAATTTATTACAATAAACCAATTTTTAAAAATTTAAAGATGTAAGTGAATATTAACACAGAAGATATTAAGAATAAGGAAAAATATAAACATGCTAAATATGCGGAAAAAATGATGAAAACGAGGATTCCAGTAAAGTACACCAAAGGAGATATGGTATTTGTCAAAAGTAATTTTCAAGATAAGATAAAATCAAAATGGAATGGTCCTTTTGAGATTACAAAAATATCTAGAAGCGGAAATAACATTTATATTGATTTTAATAATAAAAAGTGCAGGGTTTCAATAAAAAATTGCCGTCCTTTTAAAAGAGGAGAGGATGTATTGTCCAGTAAGTCCACTCACAATGAATAAAAGGATTATAAAAAGGATGATGAAGCTGATGATATGAGTGCTGATAAAAATTATGATGAATTGTATGATCGAATTAATGATCAAATTGATGATCAAAAGTGTGATCAAATTGATGATCAAGAGTGTGATAAAATTGATGAAAAAAAACTTAAAAACAGTTGGGATTTCTGACCCATGCACGATGGGAGAAACAGGCGAGTTGCCAGAGATAAATCAATAAATAAGTTTAGAAGATCAATGATTGTTAATTATCTTTTATTTAACTCGGCGAAGACGAACGCCTCAAAGACAATATAATACAATTTATAGTGGAAAATCCTTTTAAAACACTAAATATTCAAAAAAAATGGAAATATTATATATGGAAAGACCGATAGAGTATTTTGAAATTTTTAAATTAGAAAAGAGGTCAAATGAAAAACTAAATAAGCGAAATTTAAGCAAAAAGTGGTTAGAAAATCATAAATGGTTTGAATTGAAGAAAACAGAGGCAGTCTATTTTGTTGGAAATGTCTTTTAATGTCAGAGCATAAAGGTATTTGGATAACAGAAGATTATACTGATTTTAAAAATTTTATTAGAAGTGCTAAAAGACTCCAGGAATCAATAAACCATAAAAAATCATGCATAACTTTGAAATTCAGAAATCAAATATCACTAATATTAAAAAAAACTTTGGAACTGATATACTGAAAATAGATAATAAAATCAAACTAATCAACGAATTCAAATTATATTTAGATATTGCGGTTTATTTAATCGAAAGAGGTTTAACTTTCAGAGGCAGTGACAAAAAACGGTTAATCCTGGCAATTTCATATCATTAGTAAATTTATTAAAAAACGCGAAAATATTATTTTAAATAAAGATTATAATTTTTCTATTAATAACGGTAAAACGCAAAATAAAATAAAATAATAAAAATAATACATGATATAAGCATGGATTTATTGGTGAGAGAAATTGAAAAAACAGATTTTCTAAGTTTAATTCTTGCTGAATCACAGGACTGTACATTAAAGTGCCAGCTCTCGTTTGTTTTAAGATATGTTTTTAACGAATAAATCAAAGAAAGATTTATAAAATTTATTGATGTAAAACAAGATATGACATCCTCTGGACTCTTCGAAATAGTAAAATCGCTAGAAGAAACTTTCTTCTTCTAAAAAGAAGTTAGTCGCCCAAACATATGATGGTGCCCCCGTGATGTCTAGTTCAATAAATGGGCTACAAAAAAAGGTTATTGCAAGAAACGTTAAATCACTATTTTTTAAATGTACAGCACATAATTTAAATCTTATGTTTAAAAAAAGTCTACATAAAATAAAAATCATCGATGATTTTATATCTGAGATTGAAGAAATTGGCATTTTTTTTTGTAGTCTGCAAAATTAAAACACAAATTGAAAAGTTATACATCAAAAAATATCCCAAGATCGATAAAAACCCGATGGAATTACAAAGTAAGACTTTTCAATTCAATATCAGAAACTTTACCGTGCTTTATAGAATACTTTAAAGCAATATCATCCGACAAAGAATTTAAACTCTCTGTTAGATTAAAAGCAAATCATTTTTTTTAATTTTTTGGTGATAAGAGAAATAATATTTTAATTACAATTTTTGTTAAAATTTTCAATAGTGTTAGTAAAGTATTCGAAATT
>SDVU01000763.1:0-10712 GCA_016256075.1 Dictyocoela muelleri | reverse complement strand
TAGACGATGTAAGAAGTTATTCAATATAAATTGAACAAAAAAAAATATCTTGTTGACCCATATATTATTTTTCTTAAAGATCGAATATTTTTTCATTAATTGGTCCTGTCTAATCAACTCTTCTCATATAATTATTAAATTCACTAATAAAGAACGGTTTCTCGAATTAGATAGATTTAATGATATATCTATACTATTATCATTGAAAATTAATTTTCAATCAATGCGCTATCATTAAAATTTCTGATTTATATTTTTTTCTTCAAAAATATTGTGTATTGTTGTAATTATAGAGACTGCAATTTTGTAGAGCTTTTTCTTTATAAATAAATATTTTGACACCATCTTTCTGCATGCATATGACTTTTTAGTTCTCCAACGACTTAGAGCCCCCCCCCTCAGATTTGAAAATCCAAATAGGTAGAAGCATAGGGTATGTTTCTTATTCCATTTAGACTTAAAATCTTGAGATAAATCTAAAAATGTAATTAATTTTAAAAAAACAAAAATATAAGACATTTACAAAATTTGGTGCTTTGCACCAAATTTGGTAAATATCTTTATATCTTCGTTTTTCAGAAATTATTTACATATTTAGTTTATCTCAAGATTTTAAGTCTAAATGAAATAAGAAACATAACCTATGCTCTTACCAATTTAGATTTTCAAATCTGAGGAGGGGCTCTAAGGCGGATCATAAGTTCCTTTTATGCTTAAGGAAAAAAAATGGTAAAATCACATTTAAAGATACCAGTAATTTTGAGTTGAAGAGAAACTAGAAGAATAATAGATGAGCCAAATTTAATGCTGATAAATAATATCTAATTACATTTTTAAAATTGATCAATAATTATACTTTTACTAAATTTGGCGAAGCCAAATTTAGTAAAAGTATAATTATTGATTAATTTTAAAAATGTAATAAGATATTATTTATCAGCATTAAATTTGGCACATCTATTATTCTTCTAGTTTCTCTTCACCTCAAAATTACTGGTATCTTTAAAGTGTGATTTTACCATTTTTTTCCTTAAGCATAAAAGTAACTTATGATCCGCCTTAGAGCCCCCCCCCTCAGATTTGAAAATCTTAATTGGTAAAAGCATAGAGCTTGTTTCTTATTTCAAATAAGCGTTAAATGACGAGATAGATCTAAATATATAATTAATATCATCCCATCTCATCATACTTTTGATTTTCCCAAAATGGCGCAAAGCGCTATTTTTTTAAAATCGAAAGTATGATGAGATGGGATGATATTAATTATATATTTAGATCTATCTCGTCATTTAACGCTTATTTGAAATAGGAAACAAGCTATATGCTCTTACCAATTAAGATTTTCAAATCTGAGGGGGGGCTCTAAGTCGTTGGAGAACCAAAAAATGATTTATTTCTAAAAATCAATTTAATTCAATGGGGGTTTGATGTGCAAAGGGGGTATTATATTGAAAAACAGTTATGACCCATTTTTCCAGGCTATTTACATTTTTTCATGCTATATACTAATTTCTTATAGACTTATAGACCCCTTTTATAGAGCTGTAGACAAATTTTGCGAGAGAGATATAGATTATCTGCTAAAATTCGTTTCGATTAATTAATTTTCCATTCCTTATTCCTTTAAGCCTTATTTTACAACCCATATTTTTCTACTCATTTTTTTTAACCCTTATTTTTTTACCTTCGACTTTTAACCCTTATTTTTTTCCATTATTTTTTAACTTTTATTTTTTAACACTTATATTAACCCATCTTTTAACCCTCATCTTTTAACGCTTATTTTTTTCCAATATTTTAAACCCCTATTTTTAACCTTGATTTTCTTAAAAAATTTTTTACCCCTATTTTTTCCATAATTTTTTAACCCTATTTTTACACCTATTTTTACCGGCAAAGCGTAAAATTGCCCATTTGGGCTAACTGACCTCTTTTTCGCCTAAACTTTTAACCCTTATTATGTTTTGCGAATTGAAAATAAAAATCTGAAAAATTAAAAACTGAAAAATTAAAAACTGAAAAATTAAAAACTGAAAAATAAAAAACTGAAAAATTAAAAACTGAAAAATAAAAAGATTAATTTTCAAACAAATATACAATATTAATTTATTTATTTGTGATATCTAAAATGCATTTATATATAATCCAATAAACATAACTGTTGAATTGCTGCATTATTATGATTATTAATTAAAGCATAAACGATTTTTTTTAAAGTTGGATAAAAAAATAAAATGTTAAAATTTTTAAAATGAAAAAATTCAAAAATTATTTTTAATTTTTAAAAGAGCCGATATAACCTTCAAAAACTGTATGCCTGGTAAATTTTTATATTCTAGCATTTTATATCTTAAAATATAATCCTCTTCATATTCATGATTCTTACATATTAAAAATAACCTATTTAATTTATTTTTGATAATCACATGCATTTTTTTCAGTTCAAGTCCGAACTTCAATATACTTGGGTGCGCCTTTATAAAATTATTATTAAATGATCTATGTTAACCTTCTAAGCAATTATTAGTCTAAGGGATTTTATTTAGTATTCTATTGAATACTGATTGAAAATAAATTGAAAAAACGTTTTTTGGGTTTTAATTTTCGTTATTATCTTCATTACATTTAAATTCTTGTAATCATCCCATAAAGTTTTTAATTCATGAATGTTTTTATTGTTTGAAAAATAATAATCAAGTTTTTTAATTCCAAAATTTACATCAGAAACTGGGAAAAATGATAACGCTAGTATCATGCGAAATGCCTCTCTAATGTATTGATTTGTCTTATATATGCGACGAGATTATGTTTTTGCAATTTTCTGAATAAAATTTGAGATAAAAAAAAACAACCGCAAATTTCCGATTTCAAATATTTCCTTTAATTAAAGCTGTGAATGCAGCCATTTCAAAATCAATACTTATAAATTTAGGTTTATTAGTATTCTTTCATTTATATAATTAAAAGCAGCTAAATATGATTGTTTAGATCGATTTTTCATTAAAACATATACTAATGGAAAACACGTTTCTTTAATCACACACATTATAGCATAAATCTGTTCGAATCCTAATGGAAATGACTTAAATGTCCCATCACAGAACCAAACATTCGATTTTTCTAAAAGTAAAATATGTGTTTCCGTTGAAAAAAATGATAATTCGGTTTATATTTGATTATCCAGAATCATAAATTAAAAAAAATTCCGAGTAATAAGTTAATTTAATTGTATCGGAAATATAATATACACCAGTGGTCGGCAACCCTCGGTCTGCGGAACGGTGCCGGTCTGTGGAAAAAAATTTGCCGGTTCGCGGGAAAAAAATTGCCGTTTCGGGGAGAAAATTTTACCGGTCGCGGATAATATATATATATAACATGTTAATAACATCCATACTCGACTAACACGGTAGTTGTACCTACCATAGTCTTTAGATCTTTGGTTCCCCGTGTCCACCTAATACGTCACTCATAAGCTACACATAAACTCTGGTGTATACATGATTTTAATACTATAATAATTCAGCAAAATACGAGCAATTAGAGTCTGTTTCATGGTTTTTCTTTTCCGTACTTTTTGCAAGATACGTCACCGCACTCATCCTCACATCTACAAGAGTCTCTTCAGTTTTATTTATATATTAGATAAAGTCTTAATCAGGCATATCACAGTGGAACAACTGTATATTAATACTATAGTTATATACTTATTGATCTCATAATGTCAACCCTATTTATTTATTTATTTATTAAAGTTAAGTCAGCGAGATTACAACCCCGATGCGTAATTTTTACATTCAAGAGTGTTCACCACCAATTCGATCTACCAAGTTTACGAGATAGAAAACGTGTTGGTTCAATTTTGATATATAAATAATTGTATATAATTTGCCGTCCGCGATTTTTTTTATACTTTGACCGGTCCTCGAATTTTTTTACACTCTGACCGGGCTGTAGGAAAAAAAGGTTGAAGACCACTAATCTACACTGTAAATAAAATTATTCATTTTTTGTTTTTATGTTGTACTATCAACTAAACTCTTATTTTCTGGCAGATAATTAGAAACACCAGTTGTTACTATTCCTATTCTGAATTTATAATATTTCTTGGTCTGTCAGATGTTTTTAGAGATTTTTCGATAGCTTTATATTTTAGATACAAATCTTCGGATTGATCAAAATCATTGTAATGATTATGATTTTTTTTGAATATAAACAACCCCATTTTTAAAGTTGCAGTGCCAAGACATTTCCGGTTTTTACATCTCCAGGATGTTTTTACGTTCATTTTACTACGGAAATTGATATATAATTTTTATATAATAAATTTTTCCTATTTCTTCGACTTCTATAAATCATAATTTCATCGTGGTTCATTTCTTAAGGGTTTGGCTAAAAAATGAGAAAAAACGCCACTTAACTCGAATGGGCGAACAACTGAAGCCATTTTTACTCTTATTTTTTATTCCGATTTTAGCCTTAACCCCTATTTTTTTCCCATAATTTTTAAACCCCAATTTTTTTCCCATAACCTTTTAACCCCTATTTTTTCATACTTTTTAACCCATATTCTTAACCCTACCACTACTTTCCCCCTCATTTTTACCCCTATTTTTACCTCTATTTCTAATCCATATTTTTTATTACTATTTTATACCCCTTATTTTTTTTGCTCTTTTTTACCCTTATTTATTAACCCTTATACAATACATCTTATATAATAAACTCTATTTTTTTACCCATTATTTTTTACCCTTATTTTTATTTTTTTTTAAACCCTTGTTAAAAAAATTAAGGGGTATTAAATAGGAGTAAAAAATATGGGTTTAAATAGTGGTTAAAAATGGGGGTTAAAATATGGGTTAAAAAATTATGAAAAAAATATGATTAAAAAATTATGGAAAAAAATGGGGGTTAAAAAATTATGGAAAGAAATAATGGTTAAAAAAATATGGGTAAAAATCGGAAAAAAATAGTGATAAAAAAGTGGTAAAAAGGGGTAAACTAGGGGTAAAATAGGGGTAAACTAGGGTTTAAAAATTATGGAAAAAATAGGATTGAAAAATTATGGAAAAAATAGGGTTGAAAAATAGAGATTAAAAATAATGGAAAAAATAAGGGTTAAAAGATGAGTGTTAAAAGATGGGTTAATATAAGGGTTAAAAAATAAAAGTTAAAAAAAATGGAAAAAAAAAGGTAAAAGTCAAAGGTAAAAAAAATAAGGGTTAAAAAAATGCGAGAAAAATATGGGTTGTAAAATAAGGGTTAAAGAAATAAGGGATGAAAAATTAATGCATCGAAACGAATTTTGGCAGATAATCTATATCTCTCGCGAAATTTGTCTACAGCTCTATAAAAAGGGGTCTATAAGTGTGAAAGAAATTAGTCTATAGCATGGGAAAAAAAGGTCAATAGCTTGAAAAAAATGGGTAACAACTACGAAAATAGCTGTAATTGGGCTGTTATAATGCACCGAAGGGACTATAATAATGCAGCGAAGGGACTATAATAATGAAACGAAGGGACTATACTAATGCAACGAGGGGACTATAGAAAAAGACTGTGATGCACGGAGGAAAAAATAGAAATGCAGGGAAATAAAAATAATAATGCAAGAAGGTGAATATAAAAATGCAAGAAGGGGAATATTATAATGCAAGGAGGTGAATATAATAATGAAAGAAGGGACATATAATAATGCAAGAAGGGGAATATTATAATGCAAGGAGGTGAATATAATAATGCAAGAAGGTGAATATAATAATGCAAGAAGGTGAATATAATAATGAAGAGACAATATTACAAATTATATGTTAATATTATATATTATATGTTAATATTATATATTATGTGTTAATATTATATATTATATGTTAATATTATATATTATATATTATTTGTTGATATTAATCTTTTAGAAAAATTTGTCGTTTTTCGCAAAAATGACAAAAAAATGGGAAAAAACGAATTTGACATTTTTTCGTAAAACCCTTATAACTATGCTAAAGTCATTTTGCATTTTTTACACATTCTTTTTTCAATTTTTATTTATTTTCATTTTTTTGAAAGCAATTTTTAAATCATGATAATGATTATTAAATAAAATCATTTAATTCACATCTTTATTTATGCGATTTTACCCGCATAGTCTCTCTTAAGACATAAAAAACCAAATTAATAATTATATTTTACATCAAATTATAAAGATATACATAATAAATTATTGGGTCTAGTCTATATACTCAGGCATGTGTCATATTCTTAATCATGATTCATATACTGGGGTATGGATCGATTCCATCTCAATTATTTTTTTTTAAAAAACCCTATAATGAATAATAAATTATTTTATAAATTATAGGAAAATAATTAATTTATTTATAAATATTTTATTTATCTTAAAATAACAAAATTTAAATTATAAATTTATTAAAATCTAATGAATTAATGATTTATTTGATAAATTATAGAAACTATTTTTTTAAATATTTGTCTTCACAATTTTTTTATATTTTTTTTCTAAACAAGAACACTGCTAGATCTTCCTATAAATCAGTGCTCCAAAAACTTTTTTTCCTATGGCCCGGTCACAGTGTAAAAAAATTTACGGACCGGTCCAAGTATAAAAAAATTCGCGGACGGCAAATTATATACAATATTTTAATATATCAAAATTGAACGCACACATCTCCTAAAATCGTAAACTTGCGAGATTTCATAGTGGTTAACACTCTTGATTGTAAAAATTATGTATCGGGGTTGTAATCCCGCGGACTACACTTTAATAAATAAATAAATAGGGTTGACATTATGCGATAAATAAGCATATAACTATAGTATAAATATACAGTTGTTCAAGTGTGGTATTGCTGATTAAGACTTGGTCTAATATGAAAATAAATCAGAAGAGACTCATGTAGCTGTGAGGATGTTTGCGGTGACGTATCTATGCAAAAAAATGTGAAAAATGAAACCCATGAAACAGCCTCTAATTACTCGTATCCTGCTGAGTTGCTGAAAGTACGAAAATCATGTATACACCTGATCTTCTGTGTAAATTAGGAGTGAGGTATTAGGTGAAAAGAGTGAACCGAAGATCTAAGGACTATGGTAGTTGACAACTCTCCGGGTATGCGTGTATTGATGTTATTGTCATGTAATATGTTTATATATATATATATATATATATCCGCTGACCTATAAATTTTTCTCGCCGAATGGCAATTTTTTTTCGTCGGACCGGCAAATTTTTTTCCACGGACCGGGGGGGGGTGGCCGACCACTGCTCTAAATGATTCCTTTTATTCATATTAGAAGTTCTAAGGAACAATTTAAGCCTGCACCATAATGATTCTATTGTTTGAGTGTGTGCATCAAAATTATCTGGATTAAGGAAATTCCTTTAATGATTCACGGTGTAATGAGTATATTTTGTATTATGATTAAATATTCCGAGATATGCAGGCCATTCAAATCTATATATGATGGCATATTGCGTGATAAAATTTGACATTATTCGGCTTATGCTTTCTGCATTTTTTCTTTCCACTGTTTTTAAAATTAATTCAGTCCCATCTATTTCAATAGCACCGAACAACCATTGTTTTTCTACTAGTCTCACTCTATTGTTCTTCCTAATCGCTATTAGAGTCTCATCAATTTCCACTATAGATGAAAATCTAATTGTTGATATAGTGTTATCCATGTATAATTTTTAAGATCTACAATCAAATTAATAATTTTTTAGACACTGCCTTTTGAAAGTTCATGTTCTTGACAAATTTTCGTTTTAAATTATTTGAAGCAAACAATCGAATAATATCTTTAGCATCTCTTATTTTTTTGACCAGTGCCATTAAAAGGTGTATATTTTCGGAACCATGTCTTTTCTTGCAAAATTTACAATAATATCTTAACATATAAGATCTTGAGATGTCAACATTATATGAAATTCATTATTACAGTTCGTACATAAAATTATTTATGCGATATTTAAACGAATTAAATGATATTTCATTGTTTCCGAACAATATAAGAATTATTTTCCAATAATTTATTATTCATTATGGGTTTATTTTTTTAAAAAAAATATAGTTGAGATGGAATCAATCCATGCCACAGTATATGACTCATGCCCCCAGAATATGACTCATGCACCAGTATATAGACTAGACTAGACCTAGATTATTTTTTTATTTATATTTTTTTTATGATTTAAAATTTAAAAGTCTTTTATAAGAGTTTTAAAATCCGACGTTTTTCCGGGATTATTTATTTGTGATTTTCCCCGAAAAAACGCAGTAGCGTTTTTACAACGCAGTAGCGTTTTTACATCCAGCCATTTTATCATTTTAGATCTAAGTAAACTTCTCAAAACAACTGTTTGGGTTATTTACGACCGTCTACATAGACATGAGGCCATTTTATAGTCTAAAGTCGATCTTTCACAATTTTAATTTTTTATTTCTTCAAGGTATTCTAATTTGATAGATGCTTTGTCGGATGTTACTTGCAAAGTGTAGGTAAACATTATATTATTGTAGTTCAACATGGCGATTTTTCTTTTTTAGGTTTTCTCATTGAATTCAATTTGTCGTAACTCCAAGGAGTAGTTAGAGCTAAAAGAGATTTCGTATAAATGACTTTATTGACGCGCCCATGCTCTTTCTCAACTCGTGGTTTCCCCTGAAGGGTTGCGCTGCTCATCACCTCTTCAGTGTTCACTGTTGTTCTCTCGGTTTCTTGATCGTATGAAACAGGGATTTTATAATAAATTTTTTTTTGATTTGATAAATGTAAATTGTCATGATTTGAATAAAAATAATCAAAAAGCAAGTCAATATATTGAATATTATGAAAGAATTTACAATTATTTCAAGTACTTTTCAGAAACAGTAATTAAATTAACAAAAAAGCCTCTCCGTATTTAAACAAACCCACAGATCTAACCCAAATTAAATGAAAAACACGATACCGGATTTAAAAAACATAGAAATAAATTAATTGTTTTATTTTAAATTCTAATAGCAACTCATAAATATTTGGCGATTCCTCATAAGAACCACAATTTTATCGAAAAAATCCTGGTACACTTTATTTAAATTAGATCACACAAAATTAAAAATCTTAAAATTAAAATTGTATCAAATCAAAAAGGATTTATAATTAAAACTTTTATTAAAATTCAGATGATTTTATTCGGAGTCCTTTGGCATTAAGGTTAAAATTTTTTCGCAATTTTCAGAGATATAATTAAAATTCAATTTTAAATTCTCTTTTAGGTCGTAAAGATGCAAAATTTCATTGTTTTTTTCCGCAATTTTCTGAACATGCAATATTATCATGTTTATTATTTCTTCGTAATAGTTTTTAGGTATTTTCATATAATCAGAATCTTTACACAACATGTATAAACAGTTATTTATATCTTCATTCATACTTGAAATGTTTAATACCCTAGACAAAAAAGCTGTTTCAGCAAGAAAACCTCCGAAAATCTGCGGTATTAATTTCTTAAAAATCGAAAAAGTATTGAAACTTATGTTAAAAGTCGATTTTAAGATTGAAATCTGCGTTGAAGATGGAAACTCGTCTTCATATTCTGAGATATTCAGCTTATTTATTAAAATAAATAGATTTAAGAGTAACGCATTTGCTTCAAAATTCATACATTCCACCATTGTTTTTATTTTTGAAGGATAATTCATACTATAATTAAAGGTTTTAATCTCAAACAGGCTATTTTCTACTTTGATTATTTTGTTTTTCAGTTCATCATAAATTTCATTGTTAAAAAGTACACAAAGCCTATTTTTCAGATTCGCAAAACTGTATAGCTCTATGTATAGTTTAAAAAATGATTCGTTTGTAATTTTAATGTTTGTAATTAGAACTTTTAAAGTTGAAAGGCTGTCATTATTTTTACCATTTGACGAGAAAATATCGAGTGTATTCGCTGTTTTGTCCAAAAAGTCGTTTAATAATTCATAAAATTCTTTAAAGATCCGAATGTCATGAAAAAAAACTGCATTATTTTCAATTTTAATATTTTTAACCAAATTAAGAAAATTTGGGTAAAAATTGACGATAAAAAAATCAAAATACGATTGTATATCTTCAATTTTTGAATTCTGATATTCTTCCAAATCACTATTCGAAATTTCTTGGATAATTAAGTGATATTTCTGTTTAGAAGTTTCAAATTCCGATACAATTCTAGCTGTATGATTTTCATCAGCTAGATGTGCACAGAAAATATGACCTTGGGTTGATATATGCGTATGAATAAGTCCTATCAATTCTTTAATATCATTATTTGTATTTTCGTATAATTTTTTGATCGAATGTAATTCGGGATATTCATTTTCAATATTAATATTGTATTCATTAATCACGTAGGCAAACATTTCTGATGTATTGATAAATTTTTCCGAAAATATTTTAAAAGTACGGCTATTTCCTTTGATTTCTTCGAAATCTTTATTTTTTATTAGGTGCTCACTTTTAATCAGGATTAAAAATAAAATAATTCGCAAGAAAAACATATCCCTAAGGGTTTTATTTTTATTTTATAGTTTTTGAAAATTTTTTATTTTTTTTCTGTTTTTTTTCTGTTTTTTTTTTGGTTTTTTTTTTTTTTTTTTTTTTTTTTTTTTTTTTTTTTAATTTTTTTTTTTTTTAATTGTTTCATTTTTCCTTTCTTCCTTCCCGTT
>SDVU01000762.1:0-10731 GCA_016256075.1 Dictyocoela muelleri | reverse complement strand
AAACCTATATCAAAATAATAATAAATTTTTTTTGATGAAAATTCATTAATAAATTAAATGTGTGTTTTTGGCCAAATGTGTTTTTGCTCCCGGCAATAACTATATTTCTGCCAATAAAATCTCTGGATATTTTTGAAAACATATTTTTTATTATCCTAAGAGTTTTTTTAAAGTACTAATCTATGTCATTTAGTGGAATCATTTTGTTGACAAAACTATTATTATTATTATACATACCCATGTCAAGACGCAGTGAAAATATAACCACGATAGAATACAATGAAATAGTAATACTTAATATAAATAAAAGGAATTAGATTCCATTTTTGCAGCGATACAATTTAATAACTTAAAATATAATGTGTAAAAAGTGTTGTTAAAGAATGAAAATATACCATAGGCATTCTATAGATATTAAGTACATGCGGGGCGTATTTTAGGTGTAGAGCTCGTCGATCAATATACGATCAAAGTGTTTTAGAGCTGTATAAGAGACTTATTGAAATTCATAAAATTTGCATTTTTATATTTTCATAATAAATTTGGAAAAGGGCGATATATGATTTAAAATTCAAACGTGATTCTTACTATCATTTTAAACGTCTCTTCCAAACTACATGGAGAAAGGAACTTCATTATTAATGATAAAAAAAGATGGGTGAGGCCATGAAGTATAAATAGATGAGTCTTTATTTAGTAAAAGAAAATATTATCGTGGTAAATTTTTTGAATTTTTATGGGGTTTTCGAGAAATATAAGTGGAACTGGAAGGTGTTTTTTTAAAGAAGTAGAAAATAGATCAACAGATACTTTTTTCCCCATAATTGATTTTCATGTTGAAAAAAAAAGACGGATATAATATCAGATATGTGGAGAACATACATTCAATTACCACATAAAGGATTAAATCATTATACCGTGAATCATTCGAAATATTTCGTTAATCCAGAAACTAAAAAGCACACACAATTAATTGAAAATCTTTGGATGTTGACTAAGAAAAAAAATCATAAAGATTTCGGTATTAATCGGAACAATAAACAGAAACATATTGATCATTTTACTTGGAGAAGAAATTTGAAAAGAAGTTTGTCAGAATTTTTGTAATTTATTAAAAAATAATTTAACTTTTAATTTGTTTCCATTATTTGCTGATTAATACGCTAAAAAAGAATCTTGAGGTAATAAAAAAAATATTTTCGGAAATATCTCGAGATAGTATTAGCGGAAATCAGGTTAAAATTAAAAAAACTATAAATATTCCCTAATTAGGTATTATACTAATTGAGCAATATTTATATTATTTTTTTAATATCCACTTGATTTCCGCTAATAATATCTCGAGATATTTCTGAAAACATATTTTTTATTACCTTAAGAGTCTTTTTATGGTACTAAAATGGGTACTTTTGGGGACTCAGTACCAAGCTCTGATATATAAATATTTCCAAAAAATTGAAAAGCAGTTTTTTTAAACAAGATTATTATATTACTTTAAAAAATATCACCTTTTTATAATTTATCTTTAAATTCTAAGTAAATTTCATATAAAAATGATGTGTTCTTTCTGTACCAATTGTGATTTACTGATTTTTTTGCGTGTTGACCTACCGTTGTAGAACAAAAATTTTTATAATATTTTTGGGGTCTAGGATATATTCAGTGGTAATGCAGATTTTTTTTATTTACTATCCATAAAAGACCCCATACCACTTTTTGTTTATTGTAATATTGATTAGTTCCAAAACCATAGAAAATAATCATATAGGACATGATTTATCCTCATTTAGCACACCTATCTGTTGTATGCTTTCTATAGAACAGTCAATGCTAGAAATATCTCAGATATAGAGTTTTTGTTTCCTCACCAAGATCTCACATGTTTTTATTTTTCATATAGAGATTAAATATAATTCAAATAATTTTACCAGTTTAGAGTCTATTACGGGGTATTAAACATAAAAAATATCGGCGTTATCTCGGAATAGACCCTAGACCCATTGTTTTTAATAACATATGAAAATAAATTAGATTTTTAAATTACAATTTTTTTTTTACAAATAATTCTATTAAACCGCAATTTTTCAAATTAACATTTACTGAATAAAAATTTTTATTTAATTTTTTTATTATTATAAAGTGGACATTCAAAAACCCTGGACATCCACAGTCCCGTGACAATATATATAATTATCAAACCGAAGAGTTTTCTCTAATCTTTAACCTTTCTTGTTTTAAATAAATAAAATTTTTGACGCTACTAAAAATTTATATCCCACTATTCAAAAGATATAGATTTTTTTAAAAAAATGGAAATAAAAATTTAGTAAAGGTAAAAAATGAATAGCTACACCGAATGAAAGAATATTGGGTTCTCCAACGGGTTAGTCTATCCCAAAAGTCATGTCGAGAAGAGGAACGACAATATTGAAACAAGAGCGAAATTTTAAGGTATTTAATAATCCTGATTCTTTTTTCATATATTTGTATTTTTATTTCCAAGTTAGAAAATAACATACATATTTCCTTATTTGTAAATAAAATACAAGTATATGAAAAAAGAATCCATGATTATTAAATACCCTGAAATTTCGCTCTTGTTGTAATATTGTCGTTTCTCTTCTTGACATGACTTTTAGTATAGACTAACCCGTTGTAGAACCGAATTTTTTATTATCTAATAATATAGAATGAATTGTGAGAATACTGCATTAATCATATAATAAAAAATCTCTTTATTTGATCTAGCTATATCAATTTTTTACCTTTAATAAATTCTCATGCTACTTTTTTTTAAAATCCATAACTTTTGAATAGTGAGGGTACAAAGTTTTAGTAGCGCCGAACTTTTAATCAACAACAAAGTTAAAGGATTTTCTTTTAAGACATATTAAATTTATTATTATTTGAAAACAAAAGTTCTTCAGAAGAAAAACCTTGAGCCCAACTAGGCAAATCTACAATAAATTCCTTTCCAAAAATTTTATATTTATAAGCATGTAGACAAATAACATAATTTTGATATCTATATGCGCGATTATCTGTACCATAGCAATTTTTGATAACAAAATCGATAACATCTTCATCATACTCATAATAATTACAATCAGATATTTTTCCAGAGCATTTCTCGTGTTTATTCTCAGGTTCATTGATTAATTTTTCATAGCCATACATCTTATCACCGACTATTGGAAACCCGATGTGCGATAAATGTGCTCGTATTTGATGAGACCGTCCAGTAACGGGTATACATTCGATAAGAGAATAATCACCAGATTTAATCGTCTTAAATATAGTTTTTGATGGTTTACCATCATCAGAAACAATGGTTTTGAGCGATCCAGTCTTTTTTAAAGGCTTATCAACAATGATATCTTTAAAATAACCCTTTACAAGGGCAATATATCGTTTTTCTACATTTCTATTCATCATTTGATAATGATATTGCTTTGCATTGTTAATAGCAAGAATTACAATTCCAGAAACAGGCACATCTATACGATTTATACAGGATATTGTTAAATCATCAATGTTTTTACCTAAAAAAATGTTTTTAAAGTCATAATTCTTATCGTAATCCTTATAAATTGAATTGTTAACATTTTCATCATTGTTATTTTTATCATCGAGAAAAATATTTTTAACATTATTAATATTTTCAATCATCTTCTCATTATTTATCATTTTTTTATTTTTAATTTTTCTATTCTCAATTTTTTCTTTCTTGAATTTTATAAATTCAGAATGAAGCCTGGACTTCATAATCTCAGTAACTGTGTAAAATTGATAACCACTAACTGGGTGACAAGCAATTCCTGCAGGTTTGTTTATAACAATTAAATCATCTTCAATTGTTATTATCGGTATATTTATAGGTTCTGGTTCATGAAAATGCACAAGATGTTGTATATGATCGTTGGGTTTAATAATGTAATTTTCATCAATTATTTTATTGTTAACAGTTATAGCACCTATTTGTATGGCTTCTCGGTAGAAGTTTTTGGTTCTGCTGCTGTATTCAGTTTCTAGAATATCTATTAAACGTGAATTTATCCATCTCCCTTTGGCGATAACATCAAATTTCTTGAAATATTGCATTAAGGGGTAATTTATTTTGATTGATTTATTTTTTTTCAGTTTATAATTTTTTTATGATTAATGAGAATTTGAAAGTTGTTTATCCTAATTACGTTTTAAGTTTTCAATTTATTTTGTTTTATGACCTGTTTTTTTGTAATCAGACAATATTAAAATTATCTAATGATAATCCACATTCATTTTATCGATGACTTTTAAAGATATATGTATAACACGTTAATAATATTTCTAAGCAAAAGTTAAATATACGGTCGAAGGGAAAATTTGGTAAGAGTTAATGATAAAAAGGAGAGAAAAGTTTATAATATGGTTGTAAAATATTTTGCCACTCTAATATGAATTTTGCAGTAGATAACATATGAAAGTTTAATATTGACAAAAATATTAATTTAAAAGTGGAGGGAAAAATTAAAAGGTGAGTAAAAATTAAAAGGAAGGGGGAAGAATTAAAAAGGGAAAAATTAATCGTTAATTTTTTGGGAATCTTATTTAAAACACTCCCTAAAAATAACATTATGAAAAAACACCCCCTAAAGGCACCTTATAAAAAACACATTTTATAAGATTTTTTTTGACTCACTATATGAATTTCACAGTTTAAAAAATATATTAAAATTTAAATTTTTTCTCCCTTATAATTTTCCTTACGACCTTATAATTTTTCCCTCCGGCCTTATATTTTTACCTCATACCTCATAATTAACTCTTTTCGATTTTTCCCTCCGACCGTATAATTTTTCCTGCGACGGTATGTTTAACTTTTGCCATTTCTAGATTAAAAATCAATTAAATACCATCAACACTCTTTTTCAGGCCTAAATATTTCTTAATTTTTAATACAGACAAATTTTATTTAAAATTAAACTATCAATGAGGTAATTTAAAACAATAAATATCATAATATTTATAATTGCGATTTTAGAGAGTTGCCTCTAACTTTATTATTTTGACCATTTGATCTTGATATCTAAGTAATATGTCACTTCTAAGTTACCTCAAGCTGCAATTGTGATTTTCGGATAAGAAATAAATCGTGATAAAGTCTGTTATTTGTTTTTTATGAATTTATTAGTTTTAATACTTATTTTCCCGAGATGTTTTATCGCTTAATTCAATCAACAAGGGGAGTTATTTATGCTTCTTTGGAGAATTAAATTAATTCTCATTCAAACAGAATAAAAGAACTGTATATTACCACTATAATTCTATAGTTATTGACCGCTTAATGTTATTCCCAATTTTTTTTTAAGTGATTTTAAAATAATTAAACGCGATACTTAAATTTTACATTAAAGGTTGTTAACCGCTGAGCTATCTTTTATTTAATTTTTTTATATTAAAAAACCAAATATTGTAAAGATCCAACTTTTTTTTTGGAATTATCAAAGAAATTTTTATTGGAGAGAATAAAAAAATTATTAATTTAAAGGATCTTTAATTATCAAATAAAGAATCTTTAATTATCAACTAAATAATCTTTAATTATCAACTAAATAATCTTTAATTATCAAATAAAGAATATTTAATTATTAAATAAAGGATCTTTAAATATCAAATAAAGAATCTTTAATTATCAACTAAAGAATCTTTAATTATCAAATAAAGGATCTTTAATTATCAAATAAATAAATCATAATTCACTATTATCAATAATACTTTCACATTCTTTCAAAATTTCTTTCTCGTTTTCAACAATTTTCTCAATAACTTTCCTTTCATTATGATCATTATCCCAATTTAAAACATTTTCAAACTTTTCAATTGAATATTTATTTTTCCAATCATTCAAATTATTTTCAAACTTTTTAATTTTTCTTTTCAGACCCTCTTCACCATTAACAAAACTAGAAGTTGTTGATAAAGAAATATCATCGAGTTTGTTTAACATTAATAAATATCTTTCTGATTTTTCTTTGTATTTTCTTAGTTTTTTATTTATTTCAACCAATTTAACATAACTTTCTAATATTTCTTTTAAAAGATAAATTATAATTATTGGATTATAAACTTCATTATTAATATAATCATTACTTTCTTTATCTTCTTCACTTTTATTTTCTAATGATCGATTTAAATTTTTAAATGAATCTATTATGTTTTCAATAAGTTTCTTTAAATCATAAATACTCTTTAATTTTTCATTGTTGTCGTCCATTTTAGGATTTATCAAATTATTACTGTCATTGAAATCAATAATAATAAATTTATTTATAAGAATCGAAAAATCAATCATTATTTTAAAATTATCAATAATTCTTTTAGCGTTATAAAAATCATATCCTTTACAATAATAAATAAACGATAAACCAGGGTTTTTAAGATATTTTTCATAAATTATTGCAATTTCTATGAATCTATTTTCTTTATAAAGATTTTTAATAATTTTTAGAGAAATATCAGAGAGTTTTTGGGGGAAATTATTAAAATCAAGATTACTATCATCTACATAAGTATCATTATTAATAATATTAATATGTTTATTATAATCATATTTATCACAAACATCATTAATAATATTAAATAACTCATAATTTTTAAATAAATCTTTCCAATTCATAATTCTGATTCCTATTTTTAATGCTTTTACAAATTCATTTATCGATTTATAAATTTCATATGCCTTTTCATCATTAGTATTTTCCGCATAAATCAATAAATAATGATTATCCTTTCTTTTAATTGACGACGTCTTGTTTTTATAAATTAAATATTCTTTTTTTATTATTTCCTCATAAAGATTATGTTTTTTGATATATTGTTCTTCGTCTTTTAAGTCATGAATAAATTTAACAGCGACCTGATGTTCCTCGAGATAATCATGAATAAGAAATTTTAAACCGTCGTTATTATCAACTTTATTATTCTCATCTTTAGTATCTAAAAATTTATATTCATTATAATAATCAATGAATTTAATTTTTTTGCCTAAAAAATTTAAAACTCTTTTAATAAAACTTAAATTGTAAGTCTTTAAAACACCTTTTATAATTTGATAATCTTCAATATAATTTCTTCTCATTGATAATAATTCATACAATTTAATTGAATTATTTTCAGAATCATTAATAAATTCTAAAATTCTATTCATTGCTAGTTCAATTAAGTTTGTCTGTAAAAGAATTTTTATTTGTGATTTTAAGGATAATTTTTGAATCAATTTTGAGAATTCTAAATCATCAATTATTTTACTAATAAAATCATTATCATATTTATTTCTATTTACTTTATAATCATCAACTTTATAATCATCAACTTTATAATCTTCAACTTTATAATTATTTACTTTATAATCATTTACTTTATAATCATTTACTTTATAATCATTTACTTTATAATCATTCACTTTATAATCATTCACTTTATAATCATTTAGCTTATAATCATTAAATTTTTTATTGTCATTATTTACTTTATAGTTATTTTTTTCATTATTCAATTTATTTTTGACTCTTATTAAAAAATCAACTAATAAATTTTCATTCTTAATTTCAAAAACATACTCAAGATCAATATTATTTTTTAAATAAAACTCAACATCGATAGAATTATTCATTCCAAGGGTAATAGCATTTTCAATTTCATTATTTAATAATAAGTTTAATATTTCTTTTTCAATAAACATTTTTAATTTGAATGATTCAAAGTTACCTCTTTCAGTATAAAATATAAGTCCGTTAGAAATTGATATTAAATATCCTGATTCTAAATATTTAAAATTATATTTCGAATATTTTTCAAATTGAGACGTTTTTTTCGATTTATCTTTTTTGAAATTAGGGCGTCTGATTTGTTCTATATTATTATTCTTTGAATTAATAACAATTTTATTATCATTCTTAATATTTTTATAATTATCATTCTTAATATCTTTATAATTATCATTCTTAATATTTTTATAATTATCATTCTTAATATCTTTATAATTATCATTCTTAATATCTTTATAATTATCATTCTTAATATCTTTATTATCTTTTTTAGATTCTTTTTTAATTTTTTTATTACCTTTTTTATTTTCGATATCTTTAATTTTCTCGAATTCATGACTTTCAAAAATATAAACTTGATTTTCAACAGTTTGAAATATTACAAATTCATCTTCAATTAAAAATGACTTTATATCAGTGATTGTGTATTTATCAATAAATTTATCGTCTTTATTATTATCTTTGTCAATATTGTCAATATCATTAAATTCATTATTAACTTTTTTATTATTGTTAAAGTTTCCTTTACTAACGTTCAATTCATTTATTTTTTGACTTATTCTAAATATCTCATAGTGGTCTAAAATACTATTTCTATTAATAATATTGATTTTATTTCCTGATTGTATAAATAAATATTTATCATTATTTTTTAAAATAATCTTTTTATAATCAATTTCAATTTTTGATATTAAAAAATAATCATCATTTGTTAAATAAAATACTTCGCCAGAGTCTGTTAATGTTAGTATTAATGGTTCTAAAAAATATATTTTAAGAATGTCATTAGGAATCTTTTGATGCTTAATTATGATTTTGTATGTCATTTTTTGATTTTCTAAATTATTCTCGCTAATATTATTATTACTAATATTATTATCACTAATATTATTGTTATAATTGATACTATAATTATCATTATTGCTATTATTATTTTCATTGATAAAAATATCATTAAATATAATTTGAATTGATATAATTTCATTTTTTGTTCTTAAAAGAACCGTTTTATTGTCGATTGCTAACATTTCCTTAACATCTTGTATTTTCATAATGAATTTATTTTTAAAATAAAGATTATCTTTTGAATAAATAAATGGATAACTAAACAGGTCAATAAAGTTATCACATTCAATTTTATATTCATAAAGAGGCGGTGGTATTATTTTTTTCAAATTTGTAAAATAAAGTATATTTCCATTTTTCAAGACAAAATTATCGATAGTTTGAAAATGGTTTTTATGAGTTATTTTATTGTCATTTTTAAGGTAACTCTCCTCTGAATTAATTTTAAAGTCACTGTCTTTTCTAGTACTCTTATATTTAAAGCAAGGCGGTTGATAATTTATAAAAAATATTTTTAATTCATTTTCTGTTTTTATAATCAGTTTAAATTCATCAAAATATATCGGGGTTCCTTTGATTTGCTTATGAATTTGATGATACCATTTATAATTATCTTGATAAAAAATATCTAGGATTTTTGAGTCATGAATAATCATTAATTTATTTTTTATCCAGATATTTGAATTTTTATTATTATGAATCAAATTGTAATCATTGACGTCAAATTTAAAATCTTTGTATTGAAAGTTTTTTAGACTCGGGTTATATGTTATCAAATCTTCCTTCATGATTTTACCATTTTCACACAAATCGTATTTATCAGTATTAAAGGGAATTCTGGCACCTTTAGAATTATTTATTTCATGATTATTTTCATCATCAAATTTTTTCAAAATTAAATCACGATGGACTAATCCATTAGGTTCAATGAAAATTATAATATTGTTATTTAATAGTACTAAATTATTTGCATAAAAATCAAATGATATTGAATGAAAACATCCCTTTTTAACCCAAATGATTTCAAGATCATTTGTAAATAATGCAAGAAATTTAGAAGTTAAAATTGCTATTTTATCGTTCATCCATTCTACTTTTTTAAATTCAATTTTTGATTTATTTATTTTAGTATAGGGCGCCAAAAGTCGTTTTATACGGATTTTAAATTCATTGAAGGTTAAATCTTTACATAATTCACCTCTCGGAAATCCCCCTATGTTTGTTTTATTGTCTCGGAATTCAACTTCGTTTGATTTGTTATTTATGCGTGAATTAATTTTATTTATAGTTTTAGATTTTATGCAAGAATTACTTTCATTAGACTTTATTGATGAATTATTTTCATTAGGCTTTATTGATGAATTACTTTCATTAAGCTTTATTGATGAATTACTTTCATTAAGCTTTATTAAAGAATTGCTGATATTTATTGTTTTAGATATTTTGGATTTAATACAATTATTAATAAAAACATCTTTTGGGATAGTTTTGATTGGATTAAAAAGCCCATCAATAAGGCAAACATCTTCTTCACAAACAATAAGAATTCTTGATTCATCATTACTAATACTTACAAATAAAATATTAGTGTCTGTTGAACCCATTTCTTCAATTTTACAACTTTTCTTTGAGATAGTAAATATTTTTCGTGATTCGATCAGCAAATATTCGAATTTAAGATTAAAAAAATACCTAGGTGATATGTATATGTTCGTAATTATTGGATTCAAATTGATGTTGTATATTGTGTTATTTGAAAATATTGTTTCATTTGAATATAAAAATTTTTGTTGTATTGAAATGTTTTTTTCTTTTATGATTGAAATGTTCATGAGGGGTATATTTTTTAAATTTTAATTGAGCCAGATAGCTATATGGTTAACATTCTTAAATGTAAAATTTAAGTATCGAATTTCGAATTTATTTAAAGTCATTTTAATAAATAATTTAGAGTTAACAATAAATAATTTAGAGTTAACAATAAATAATTTAGAGTTGACATATATATTATATTACATGCTGACAACATCCATAGCTGCCAACCCGGAGAGTTGTCTCCAACCATAGTCTTATGACC
>SDVU01000761.1:0-10743 GCA_016256075.1 Dictyocoela muelleri | reverse complement strand
TTTAGTGGTTATTTGAGTTAAAAATCATGTTCTCTCCTCTTACCAATTGAGATTTACTAATTTTTGAAGGTGGTGACTAACCCGTTGTAGAACCGAAATTTCTATATAAATAATCTCGTAAAATGAAATATAAGAACAAGTGCTTGCTTTTCTAATCTCATTAATTATGATAAAATTTGTAAAATTTTTTAATAATAAATACTACATTTCAGATTAAATTCTATTAAAAGATTTTACCATGATTGAAATTGCGGATTTTAATTTTTAATATTACATCTCGACAACATCTATATACGCTTACCCTGTGTTTTTTTTCCAAACATTATCTGTGCCTTTTGTTTATAGTAGTTACATTAATATGTCACTTTAAATGCTACCAAAAGCTCAGCTGTATACGCTTTTTTTTTGTTTTTACAATTATTCAGTAGGTTTTAGGTAAAATGTGGCATTTGTATATTATTTTTCTGCGAATTTTAGCCTAGATGCGTCGCCAAACGATTCTCCACAACTAATAATGTTTTCTATGCCTCATTGTCATATTAGGATTAATTTAAATCAGCTATACCTTACTGTTACAACAATATTATAAATATATTTCATATTTTTTGACCGCTTAATGACATTCTCTTATTATTTATTAAAGGGTGACGTCGGCGGGGCTGTCTAAATAGTTAAATTTTACATTCAAGGTGTTTCTACTTACTTATCAGCTCTAGTTTCATTTCTAAATATTTTTTTTGCGAAAAAAAAATAGAAAACAATTATTCAATAAAACTAACCTCTTATTTTTTCCAAGTATATTGGCCTTTAAGTTTGAATAAAAATACAAATAATTATAAACATTAATCTCTAACAAGCGTATTAAATAGTTTAAACGTAAAAATTTTTTTTTAATGCCAATATCTTATAATAAACATTTTCTTACTACATATTCTATCAAATAACAATTTTTATAAATTTCTGTTAATCCTGAAGATTGTCTAATTAATCACAAAAAAAATAATATTTTTTTTTGCAAAATAAAAAAAATAATTCAAATTAAAAATTAATTAATTTTTATACACATATACGAGTTGTCGCTTATTATTTAATAAGAATAAAAGGAGTTTATCTCTTACTCGCGAAAAGCGTTGTCCCCTCATTTATAAAAGAGCCGTATACAAAAAAATTAATATATTTAAAAAAAATTATGCAGAATAGTAAAAGCCTCTAGTATAAATTTATCTCTGAAATAAATAAATAAAATATTACTTCTCACAAAAAAAAAATCTTTTGCACTACAACATTCAATGTATCTGAGAAAAATTAAGCTTATGAAAAAGAATAAATAATAAAAGGTGACGCATTTTTTTGCTTAATAATTACACCAGACTTTTATTTTATATTTTTATATTCTAAATATAATATTATGTTTATCATATTAAATTGTTATTTATTTTTTAAAAAAATGACTTTCATAGTCATTTTTTATTTACACTTTTCTTAAGCGCAGGTTTTAAAATCCAAACGTGTTATACCACTAGAACTATTAACTATCGTTAAAAGTACAAGAGACAGAAATTAAACTTAGGTAAATATTCCAATTATATTAAAAGCATCACGAAAACTCACCTTCGGAGAGTTTTCGGGCGTAAAAAGTGAATAAATCAAGAACTCAACGAATAAATTAAAAAAAACAACCTGAATTTATTATTATTATTATCTAAGCCCTCAAAAATTAAAAATTTATATATTTTTCATAATTCAGTAATATATTTTTTATTTTATTCTTTGTTTTTTATTTTTAATGTTTCCATTTAGAAGATTATTTATCGCTAAATTTTTTTTTATCTTGTATTATTAATTTGTCATTCTTTTTCCCCATATTTTCAGAATTTTTTGAAAAAACGAATACAGATATTTATGCCATGCTTATACACTATTGGTAGTAGTTGGTATATCCAACAAGTTCCTTTCATATAAAGACTAGAAATTTTTTGATCTTGTTAATTCATTTGTATCTTTTAAAAAAATATAAGCAAAAAATTCAGAAACTTTATCGATTCCTTCAAACTCAATCGTCATTTTCTTATTTTTTCAAATTCCAAAGAGATATTTTAAATAGGAAGAAAGCTTAATAGTAATAAATATCGTATTATCTTTCTGAAATTTCTATTTTTTTATATAATACTACTATGTTTAAATTCTTATATTTTCCCTAAAATAATCTAAGAAAAATATAAATTACAACCCACCATTTTCTATTCAGGAAATGAGAACTTAATTGCTTTTGTTAATATTAACTCAAAATCAATGATTATATTCCTCTAAAAATTCGTTGTATTTTTCGATATGACTTAAAATGTATAAATATAAATCAAAAATTCTTTTTTTTGCATAAACGAGTAAATTATTGAGTTATCTTACCAAAAAACATAATATGTATGACAAATAGCTGAGAAAATCTTCTCGGAGCAGATTTTAAGTCGCGTAACACAAAATTACATCACATCTATTTATCAATTCTACTACATGTTTTCATATAAAATATATTATCCTGGCATCATTTTCTTTTCCCGTAGCATCTTGTAAAAATTGCTTACATCATATGTATATTTATACATAACAACTATGTCATCACTATGTTAAATTAATGTTTTTTGATTTATTCTTCGTATTTTAGTGTAAAAATCTCTTTAACCTTAATATTTCCGATATTTTTCAACTCATTTAAGATAGTTTTAACGAATAATATATATTGCCTTATCAAATGGAATGTTGAAATTAATTGCCATATCTTTTAATTTATCATTCATTTCTAATCTCATAATTTTATAAGCTTCGGGTTACTGGCAATGATCAACAATTTTTAAAACTTGTGATTTTTCATTGTTGGTGTATAAACGATCTCACACGACTAATTACTACACCTGAGTGAAATACAGTCTTTATTTTTTCTGTCAAACACATAAATATAATTGTCATATATGTATTTTTCTTTATTTCGTTTTGTCTTAATAATTTTTATTTCTTTCATATGAGGATGTGAGTTTTCGGCCAGCGATTTTTTGAAGTAATGACTTTCATAGTCATTTTTTATTTATACTTTTCTTAAGCGTAGGTTTTAAAATCAAAACGTGTTATACCACCAGAACTATTAACTATCGTATAAAAGTACAAGAGACAGAAATAAAACTAAGATAAATATTCCAATTATATTAAATACTGACAAAACTGATATTTTAGTATATTTTGTAAACATTCAGAGAATCACAAAAAGTATAAATTAAAACCACCAAATTAGATAAATAGATCAACTTGAGATTCTATAATGGTTTATAATACAATTAAAAATAAAAAAAAATATTGTATTTTTCATTTTTATAGTGTACTCAGGGCATTTTTCTAGTAACTTCATCGTAAATATTATGTCGCGCGCCATCGCGCGACATTTTTAATTAAAAATTAAAAATGGTCACATTAAGTGCTAGACCCTGGTAAGTGACTTTAATATAATCATAAGTACCACTGAACCATAAAACTAAAAATAAAAAAACAATTAATATTAATATTTATTATTAATATATGATTTTTTAATAAAAAAATATGAATAAATACTATAGTTCGTCGCAGGCAGTCATGACATTTTTTTGATATAATATAAAATTGTATAAGATGAAATCGAAAATTTATTGATTAAAGACGATTTAATAATCGTACACTTCTGTCTAAAATTTAGCATTCAAAATTATAATTAATATAAACATTATTTCAAAATTCAATTTTTTATTTCAGTCTATAAAAATTCATTTTCAAAGTCTACATTTAAAAAATTTATTTCATAAAATATCATAAAATTATAGGTAATTTATAAAAAAAATTAATATTTATAATAAAAATTTAATTAAATTATTTTTTTATCCGACACATTTTAACGATCTCATGAATACCATTATCAAAAATAATTTCAACTCTATTGTTTGATAAAATATTAATACAAACTGCATATTTATTATACATATATTCAAATTTATCTAATTTCAAGGATGGATTTCAACCGAAATCCTAAAAAAAACACACGTTCACCCACTTTGAAATCATATTTCGATACATGCACATTCATTTTTTTTGTTCATGCGATTGTAATATTTATCATTAAAATCATCGTTATTCGTTATCCAAGATTTTTTAAATTCGTCTTTTCTGTTAAAAAAAATCATCATTTTCTTCAATTTCTAATATATCAATAAAGCTCTTTTCTGAAATTTCGATATTTTTCCGGAAAATCTTCATCCTTTTTATGTTTCGAAATTTCATAAAAGGTGGTTTTTTAATTACAGAGTTGACAGTTATGTTATAAATATAAACCGTCTTTTTCAGTTTGTCATGCCAAATTTTATCATTTTCAAAATATAATATTTTGGAAAAGAAACCTTGTTATGTCTGATTAAATCGTTCAACAATACCGTTGCTTTTTTTTAAAGCTTATATGTATTTGAGTAATATTAAATTCTCCACATAGATTTTTTACAAGATTGATTTTAAATTCACATCCATTATCAGATTGTAAATTTTTACAGGAACCGTATTCATAGAATATACCCTTAAAAATCCTACAACATTGGATCACTTTTATTTATCACGGGCCTAGAATTTCAGAATCTACAATAAACATCAATAACCCTCAAAACCCATTTATAATTATTATTTAAATTTGAATATTTTGAAACATAAATTAAATCAATTTGAAAACTTTAATTACGATGATTCGACATCACATGATTTTTCGAATCCGATTTTTCCAAAAAGTATCGAAAAACGACATTGTTCGTATTCGAGAACCACCTTTCTTATAATATTTCTTGATATCGTAAAATTTTTTTTTGCAAATATTTTCTAATTTGTTAAATCTAATATGTATTCTACAATGTTTTTCTTTCGTAACCCCTACCATACCAAACATCTTCTTGATAAATTACTTTTCATTATTTTCAAAAATAGAATCACTTTTTGATAAAGTTTATTATTAATTTTAATAAAAATATAGATTCTTGTTTCAATCTATACTTTTTATTTCGATCTAATGATATATCTTTTTTTTTCTAAGTTTTTTTTTAAAATATCATATTCAGTTTGATTCTTTACAAATTTTTTCACTGCCATTGCCTTATTTTTTTAATTTTTTTATAAAAAAAATTTTAAAAAGAAATATTTATATAATTTCCTTTTAGATTTTTAGTTTTATGGTCCAGTAGTACATATAATTATATTTAAGCCACATTTACCAGGATCGACTCTTAATGTGACCATTTTTAATTTTTTTTTAAAAACTTTCGCGCACTGCGCGCGCGGCATATTAGAGTAAACATAATGCAATTCTAAAATATAATATTTGAATTATTTCAGCGCAACTATTGCATTATTATAATCCATTTATTTAATGTTAGAATTGTTCGTTGTAATATTATAGTCCTTCAGTCGCAATACTATAGTTTCTACGCCGCATTATAAATTATCTCCGTCGTATTTCTACATTACCATTACGGAAGTTTAAAAAGTTATAGATTTAATTTTTTAAAGTTACAGATCTATTTTTTTTTAAAGTTATTCATATGTTGTAGACGCATTTTTCTAGAATTTTATAGGATCCTCAAAAAAATTGCTGACTAATTGATTTTTTTAATCCTATCTTCGGCTCTATCCGTTTTCATCTTTTTCGCTAACCGATTCTATATTTAGCCCTATCTTGAAGTATTTTTGACCTAAATTTGGCTTTATCTTTGGCTTTTTTACGTTCTATTTATTAACTCTAATTTTTACTCCCCCTTTTATATAAAATGTTAAAAAATAAAGGTAAAAAATGAGTAAAAAATAAAGTTTAAAAAATATTATTAAAAATTAGAAAAGAAAGTAAAAAAACAAGGGTTAATAATAGATGTTAATCTAAAAGTGACGATAGCACATTATTAAATTGTAATGGCGATTTAAAATCAAAAAATAAAACATAAAGATATATTAATATTCAATATTATATAATTAAGCATAAAAAAGATCTTATGTAAAAATAGGCAATTTTTATAATTAAAAAGAGTTAAATAAATATCATAATAATAAAACTCTTTTAGATATAAGTCAATTTTTATAATCTTATAATTTTAAAATATTTTAGACATGGATATCTCAGTCTGAATTCAGAGAGACAAAATAAATCCGATGAAAAAGGTATAAATACCTATTTAATTAACACTAATAAGGATAAAAATGCAAGAAAGTAAGTACACGATGCTGAAATAACATTCTCATACAAATTACCAGAATTAGAAGTAATTTGTCATTTTAAATGCCACGTCTTTATGATTTAGAATTTCAAGATCTTGAGACATGGATTCTGAAATTCAGGACTCTAGTAAGCAAGATGAAATGGGAAAATGATGTAATATTACACGTGTTAGAAGAATTAGTAGATGATGATTATCATTACATAATGGCAGATAAAAATGCTTCAGAGTTTAATTAACAGTAATTAATTTCTACAAAGTATCCAAAAAAATGATACATTCATTTATTTTAATAATTTAAAAAATTTAAAACGAGAAAATTATGTTTTAATCGAAGATTCTTACACAGCAAATTATGAATATACTAGGAAATTCTGTTTATGTAATAATTTTAATGAAAAGGAAACAAAAAAAATTTTGAGGAATATTTATGAAAAATCTCCATCCACAAACCACTATGTATTTCATCGAATTAAATCAACATTATATGATTGAAATTCTTAATTAATCAAATTTTATTGAAATGTAACTTATTGAACAAGGTAATAATAATAAGATTTTTGAATTAAAAAAAAATATAAAAATGAACTAAAAATCGCATAATATCGAAAATAAGGAAAATTAATAATTCAAGATTCATAGGTTAAACAGTTACAGTGATTCTGTGTGTTACTCACAAATAAAAAATTTCAATTTAAAAAAATTCTAATAAAAAGACTGATCTGTATTTTAAACTTTATTTTAAAAATTAATAATAAATTTAACAATAGATACAGGTGCTTATTTATTTTTATATCTCATAATAAAGTTCGAAATTTACTAAAGGAAAAAAAAAATGTACAGAAATTAAAATTATTTTGGGTAATAGACAAAATTAAAAAGTAGACATTATATTACCTTAGAAATAGGTTTAAAAGATCGAAAAAGTACATCCATATTTTCGTATGAATTTTTATTTGCCTAGAAATTTACTATTTGAAGCCCTTATAAGTCTAAATTTTTTACAAAAATATAAATCATCTATAGATTTAGACAATATAAAATTATAAAATATTGTTTATTAAATTTCTTCCTGTCGTTATTTTAATAACAATCATAATAGTAAATTATAAAATGAGAAATTAAAATGCGAAAACTTTGATCAATCTTTTAGTTATTATAAAAATAATAATCCTGATGTTGGTGAAATACCAACTAATAGACATGTAATCAATCTGACAGATATTAAGATTTATCTACATAAAGTATATTATGTTTCATAAAAATATAAATCAAAAGTAGAAGATCATATAAAGGATTTAATATCAAAAAAAATATAAGGAGATCTAAGTCATATTTCTCTTCACCAGCATTTATAATACTCAAACCAGACAACTCGAATAGATTAGTAATAAATTATAAAACTATTAATAAAATAACACACATTCAAAATTTTCCGTATCCCAAATTAAAAGAACAATTTTATGATTAACAAGAGGTCAAATTTTTTTTCAAAAAGAGATTTTATTTTCGGATATTATAAATAAAATATATCAGAAAATGATATTTATAAAACAGCTTTCACAATATTTAAGGATAAATATAAATTTCTGAGATAACCTTTCGAATTAAAAAAATACGCCCTTTACTTTCAAAAAGCAATGTGTAAACCTTTAAATTGACTTAATACTGTTAAAATATTTTTAGACGATATATTTATATTCAGAAATTCATATTTAGAACATAATATTCATTTATTAGAAGTTTTAAATCGTCTATGGATTGTTAAAGTAAAAATTAATATCTATAAGAGCGAATTTTTTAACCGGAAATCTTATACCTCGGCCAAATAATAAAATGTGAATTTATAAAACCAGACATAACTAAACTTGTCAATTAAAAACAAATTTTAATACCAAAAAACAAAAGGCAATTGATGAAGATAATATGTTCTATCCGATGGTTCGGGCCTTATATAACCAATCTAAGTAATAAAAGTTATTCGTTTACTTCAAAGTTATAAAATGTTTGAAAATTTGAATGGAGTAATTATGACACAAAATCCTTAATTATGTTTATAAACAAATAGAAAAAAGACAAATTTACATTATCCCGATTTGAATGAATTATTTGAACTTTACACAGATTATAGTGATGTTTAAATACGTTCTTTATTGATTCAAAATTAAAAAATTATATCAATTTTTTAAAAACAAGCTTTCTGATGTTAAGAAGATATACCTCTGCCTAAAAATAAATGTTTTCTATATACAAATCTTTAATTATTATAGAAATATAATTTAAGGAAGCCAATTTAGAGTTTATACATATAATAAAAACATTATTCCTGACATAAGTGACTTAAAAAAAGAATAAAACGGTAAGAAAATATCATAGGAATTTGATTTCTCAATGCTTTACACTGAGGGAAAACTGAATCGAGGAGATGATCCACTATCACGTATGTCAAAAATAAAAACACAACAAAATTCGTAATATAATCATTAAAATATAATTAATGAATTGAAACTAAATAGTAAAATAACTAATGAATAAAAAATTAAATTTAACACAGACTGAGTATCACAAATATTGTTATATTTAAATAAAATACCTATACATACGGGCTTTCTAGTTCATAAAAACTCTAAGTAAAATTATTGAAATGAAAAATCTCACAAAAAAATAAGTTTTATAAATAAAAATGTCGTAAATGTCAAACGTGTAATTATTCATACAGCAAAAAACCCCCTTTCTAAAGATTAATTTTATAACGAAGATTATTTTTTTTATTAACTGATATAGTGGGTCCGTATACTGAAATAATTAGAACTAAAGATTGAGAAGTTATATGATTTTAAAATAAGTGATATATGTACTAGATTTAAAAAAGTAAAAATTCCTAAAAGTATAACATCGAAATCTGTATTGAATTTTTGAAAAAAATTGTTTGATTTATATTGTAATTCCGAGAAATATTTTAAAAGATGTCGGTAAACAATACGTTAGCAAATATTTAGAATAATCACTTTAAAAATAGGTAAAAAAACTTAAACCTAGTACAATTTTAAATCAACGGGTAACTCTTTTTCTAAAATAATTGTAAAAAACTATTAATAGAATAATGGGATCTCTCCCGGGTTTCAATCCCCCAAAAAAATAGAGAAATGCCATTCACAAGAGGAGAGATAAAGATTTTTATATGAAATAAGCTACATTCGTCGAAATATTACTGAAAATGAATTTATTTTATGTATGAACGAATATATGAGAGTTTCCAAAAGTAAATTTATTTTCAGTAATATCTCGAAGAATTGAGCTTATTTCATATAAGAATCATTATCTCTCCTTTTGTGAATGGCCATTTTCTATTTTTAGGTGGTCTGAAAGCCCGAAAAACAACTTAACGTAATTTAAATCAAATATTTTTTTACCCCTACGTTAAAAGTTTTAATAGAGCTACAGATGATGAATTTTTTCTATTTATTAATAACAATGATAACACATATGGCTTATACAGGCGTTAGAAATAATTCCTGAATCAAAAAATTGTAATGATTGCTGCAAAGAGATGTTAATAAAGACGAGCAGAACCACCTCATTGGCTGTACTTGGAAAAGTTCCAAATGCAAAAATCGAGTCAATTTACTTAGCGATTCAACACTCGATGGCCTAAAAGTTTTTTTTGAAAATATTTTTAAAATTCGCCTTTTACTTTTTTCAAAAAACATTTGCAAGAGATTATGTTATGAGAAACTCAAAAATAGGTGAGGATGCATATAAATATCTACTATCATTAGTGAGAAAAAAAAACTAATTTGTTGAAAATAATAAGAGGCAGTTAGGGGGCATTTAAAAGGAAATTTAAATGAATGAAACGTATTGGGGAACAAGGAAATATAATGTGGGCACTTGGGTAAACAAATCTAAATTTGGGGTGCCATTGAATACAAGATTTGTTATTTGTTCTGTGAGGTGGTGAAAAATAGTAAAAACATAACACTCATGCCAATAATACAAAAACAAATAAAAAATAAATCGTATATTTAATCTGATAAATGGGCGGGTTATAATCAAATTCAAAATAACTATCGAGACGCGGTCTATCATACCTATAACTGTGTAGACCCCGTAACAAAGGCAAATACTCAGAAAATCGAAAATTTATGGCTACATTTAAAAAAAAATAAACATTATAGCTATGGAATAAGTTTAGACACGCAACCTGATTATTTAAACGTTTTAATTTTTTTAAACTTTAAAGACATTGAATTCGTTTATTCCTTAATAATTTTATTAAAGTGAAATTCAATTTTTATTATTTTTTTCAATTTTTCATTTTTAAATTACGTTAAGTTTTTTTTCGGGCTTTCAGACCACCTAAAAAAAGAAAATTGATATTAATCAGAGTAGAGGTAATTATTCTCATATGAAATAAGCTAAATTCGTCGAGATAAAAACAAATATGAAATTATTATGATGTATGAGCGAATATATGAGAGATTCC